>JAQGBS010003378.1:0-11609 GCA_034698545.1 Acrobeloides obliquus
AATATTTCGATTTTTCTAAAAAAATTTCAAAACAACTTGCTATACACCATCACAAAAGTTGTTATTTAGGCCAAGATTTACAAAATGAGCTATCATGTGTAGCAAGTTTGTTAGGGCGCAAAAGTCCCCCACCCGATCCATGCACACTTTTAGGGGGGGGGGGATAAAATTGCGATCGTTGAAAGCGAAAAAAATTTTTTTTGAATTTTTGCAAAAAATGACCCTACTACCCCTAATTTTTGCGCCTAGGAAAACCTCTATATAGTCGCTATTCCGGCGGAAATTCGGAACCCCTACAAATTGAACCTAGTGCTTGGGGGGGAGGGCTATATTTTTGATAAGAATTGCAATTTTGTTGAATAAATGGCAAACTTTCGACACTTTTTGGTGAAAGTTTTTTGAGCAAAAAACATAAGAGTGGGCCAAGGTGGAAATTTTTTCAATGATGTTAAGGACAATTGCCTTGCTTTGCCCACATTAAATACAAGTTTCCCATGCACATGTGTACAAGTGGGTCTTCGAAAATCCGATCCGATTGCACGACTAAAAAAAGGTCGCATTTTGCGAAATGTGTCGTTCATGGCCGCGCGTCATGCACGACCCCCTCCTCTCAACCCCTTGAGCTATGCACGGCCCTCTCTCAACCCCTTGCGCTATCACGACCCCGGGTCTTCATTCAAAGACCCCAAAAGACCCGTTTTACATGTGTGTTCCCATGCATAACATATATAAGAAGAAAATTTTTTAGTAAGAGTATATGGAGAACGCTTGCGCAAAATGAAAGAACAATCCAACTCAAACTATTTGCGCTGCTGCATGAAATTGAATGAAGTTATATTTGCGTTTGAAACGGGTTTGCCAACATAAACTTTTATTATTATTTATATAAATAAGTTATAATAAAATAAAAATTATAGCCGTTTCTATAATATAGAAGTTTTAAACATAGATGTGCATGGGGCACTGTTCCCTACCTCTGGAAAAAATTCCCCAAATCTGCTGATTTTTGTACCCGGTTTCAAAATTTCAAACGCAATTATCTCGAAAACTACAACGATTCAGAACATGCCAGAACTTATTTTGTTATTGTTTTGTCACTCCCGAGTTTGCATCGATTTTTTCAATTTTCATAAAATGAGCATTGTAGCAATTTGTATAGCTAAATGAAACGAACAAAATGACACCAAAAATATCCAATTTGAACATTGTTTTGAGTTATTGAAACGAAAACATGAATCAGAATTTTCGTTTCAATAACCCAAAACAATGTTCAAATTGGATAATTTTGGTGTCATTTTGTTTGTCTCACTTAGCTATAAAAAATTGCTACAATGTTCATTTTATAAAAATTGATGCAAAAATCGATTTTTTTCAAAAAATTCAAAAAAAATTTGTGTATTACAACGAAGAGCTTGTAACAAATTCAAAATTTCAAACGCAATTTTCTCGAAATCTACAACGATTCAGAACATGCCCTTAAAACATTTTCCAAATATATAATTTTTTCATATAATTGTAAATTACTGAACTGGGCTACATACATAATTAAAAGGATCACAGAAAAGTACTTAAATTTGACAATCGGTGCCGGTTTGAAGTATCATTCTTAGCCAACGTAGTGATTTGGATTTGACTCGTTCGAGATTTGAGGATTCTTTGCTTAAACATTTGAATAATTCCTTGGCGCAAATCTTTTTGTATAAACAGGTATAAACAAAAATTTATAGAGCCTAAATTAAGCAAGCCATTAAAAATATTTCAAAAATCCAGATTTTGAGCGATGAATATCACCGAAGGAGCGCGTAGTCGGTATCAAACGGAGAAGCCGATCTTATGCCATGATCTTTTGCTTTAGCACTGACAACATAATTTTGGGCATTGCTCCTCGGGCTGTTACCGACTATGCACTCAATCAGTCCTTTTGCATCGGCTCCAAATCCCTATTTCTGTAAAACTTTCATACCTTTCATCTTGACAAAACTGACTAATACATCAAAAACTTTAGGAAAAAGATATATGCAAATTTCTGGAACTATTGAAAATAAGACTTCGTTGCCAATTAGCAATCCCACCATAATTGTAAATCTTATTAACTTTTTCTTCTCTGTTACATGGACATAATTTTGAGCTTGTATTTTGGTTTTTATAAACTAAATTTTTTCTCCAAATTGATGAGATTTTTCCATGGAGTCAAAATCTACAGTATGGCCCCCCAAAAATAGCACTTTTGCGATTTTTTCAAGTTTTTTAATTTTTACCAAAATAGCCTATAAGGTGTTTTTCTATGCGAGAAATTTTTTGCGCGTATTGCCAGACCTTGAAAACGCTTTCCCTGTATTAGCATATTTTAGCTTCACACATATCTTCCTTGAATCAGGGTCAGAAAAGCGTTTTCAAGATATGGAAATGCGAGCAATCGATTTCTCGCATAGAAAGAACTCTCTATTGGGCTATTTTGTTGAAAATTAAGGAAGTTGAAAAAATTTGGAAAACTCACCTAAAAATCGCAAAAGTGTCACTTTTTGGGCACCCTATAGATAGTAGCTAAGCATAGAGCCGTAACTAGGGTTCAGGCTCTTGAAGGGATACAATCTTTTTTAGGTTTGAGGAGAGGGTACGCCTTTTTAAGTTTACGAGGAGCGCGACTCATTTTTTTAAATTTTCCAGAAAAGCAAAAAACACTGATGAAAAATGACCAAAAAGTCAAATATTTTGTTAAAAATGATATTTTTGACAAAAATTAGTAAAAAATTGTCATTTTTCGCTTTAAAAAATGCAATTTTTGTTGAAAAAATGACAATTTTGGACATTTTTTGATAAAACTGTTTAATGTGCAAAAATAAAAGGAAGACCTGACCGGGATTCGAACCCGGACCTCCTGGCTACCGTTCAAGAGCACTACCATTGTGCACAATGGTAGTGCTCTTGGACGGTAGCCAGGAGATCCGGGTTCGAATCCCGGTCGTGTCCGAAAACTTTTGCCTAATTTCAAAAATTACTTAAATTTCCACGATCTCGGCGTGGTTTAATCTGAGCTCCATAAATTTTCAAAAAATTAAAAGGAAGACCATTAGGAAAGATTTCATTTTCTGATTTGGGGGTTTTCATTTTCTAATATGCTCAAGGTTCTCCATCTACGGCTCTGGTTATGCATAAAATTGAACATACTTTAGTTATCAAGAAAACAATTGGAATATATAGTAAAACAGAACAACTTGTAAACAGAATTCGCACATAGCGTAAATAAATAAGCATGGGTGGGGTATTTATGCCACATATCCCATAAATCTACAACTCTATTCTTTACATAAATTTAAAAAAAGTACCGGATAGCCGAGTGCTATGCACCCGGAAAGGAGGTCTTTTAATGATACCATGAAATCGGTCAGGTCGAAATCGAAATTTCGGTCATCAAATTTTGAGGAGAAGGAGGTCTTAGCACTACCCCCCCCCCCCAGCCCCCATTTCACCCCACCATGCGGATTCGACCCTTTCCTGTGGTCAAAAAAAATTCGAGTTCCCCATGTCGAAAAACCCCGAGTGCAAAAAATCAGCCGATTTGGAGAATTTTTTGAAAAAGTGTTATATATTACTTAAAAAAATAGTAAAAAATTTTTGTCTCTGATTTAGATGATTTTGGTGGCTTTTTTTGAAAAGTATTCTGAATTTCCGACTTTTGGAAAGTAACGAGCTAATTTGGCCATTTTATGCATGTTTTTTTGTTTTTAAAAATCTTGACTATGGGTAAAAAGTTTTCGCCCGGGCTGGGATTCGAACCCGTCCCTTTATGATCAAAAAGCGAGAGCCAACCACTCGGCTATGAAGGTCGGTTTTCGAGTGGTATGGCTCTCGCTTTTTGTTTACAAAGAAGCGGTTTGAATCCCAGCCCGGGCGAAAACTTTTTGCCCAGAGTCAAGATTTTCAAAAACAAAAAAACATGCATAAAAATGAACAAATTAGCTCGCTATTTTCCAAAAGTTGGAAATTCAAAATACTTTTCCAGAAAAAGGCTATGTCAAAATAAAATAGGTAGGTTTCATATGAAACACCCTGTACATGCAATGACGTGTCCAGGAAGCATGCCCCCTCACCCAAATCAGAAAATTTCCTAAAGGGAGTACAAATTAATCCCTTTCTCCAAAAAATTTTTTTTGAAAGATGACTTTCTAGGGGTAAAAATAGTGTGAAAAATTGATTGCGCACATGAAATTGCTTCCTTCACCTTGTTTTCGCGAAAATAGCACTATTTTTAACTTGAAATAGTGCTATTTTCACAGAAAAAGGTGAAGGAAGCATTTTCACGCAATGGGGATGTGAGCAATCGATTTTTCATCCTATTTTTATCCCTAAAAGGTAATTTTCAAAAAAATTTTTTGGAGAAAGGGCACTAATTTGCACTCCCCCTTTAATAAAAATGACATTGTTAGCTAAAATTTCATAGAAAAATGAGGTTTTTTCCTAGTTGCCTCCCTATAAACCAAAACCCTGGACACGCTACGGTAGAGATGTATAAATTTATAAATAAAGAATCATCAAAAGCTTACGAAATAACTATCCCGCATCATGTAACAAACTATTCCAACTCCAATTAATATAGGTAAAGAAACAATGAATGGAATCAGTATCATGGTGATAGCATATGTTGTGCGAAACTTATAATATTTAATGGGCAAAGCGAGCGAAATCAAACGATCTATTGAGCTAATACATGTAATAACTCCTACTGCAGGTATTGTTATTACCCAAAGGTAATAATACATCAAGCCAAAACATGCCCATGGATTTGTGACGGGAACAACTAAACATTTGATCGGTAAAAGTATCGGCTCTAACGAGTATGGGAATCTCTCTTGATAGCACGTATAAAACCAGCGTGCTAGCCACTACACCATCGATCAAAATACATTGATTTTACCCAATTTAAATATCATGCGCGCCTTTTTTGACAATTTCAATTCGAAACCGACCTCAATAGTACAAAATTCAATTTTTACTTGCTATTTTAGGCCATAAGAAACAGTTTTAGCTAGTTTTGGAAAAAGTTCGTATCTTTCCAGTCTGACAGTTCCCTTGTAAGACTTTTGTTATCAAAATCATGGGGATACACACACTGGAAAAATAGATTATAGGTGCACGCAAATTTTACGTATACGTAAAATACCCCCTATGCCACAGGCAATCAATCTGAACGCGAGGCCGAAGGTCGAGCACCGTAGGCAATCTTGGAAGCAAGGCCGAAGCCTGAGCAAATTCACTATGATCCAATTGTCCGTCGCCGATTGTCATAGCGCAAAAATTTGAGCACCTACATTTTTCAGACCACAATAAGTTAAATCTATAAACGCCAAGAGCGATAAGTGATACTCCATATAATATATCATATAGCATTGTGCCCAAAAAGATGATATATTCTTTTTGATGACGAAATTTTTTACTACATATAATAAACAATGCCAGAAATAGATTCGGAAATATTATCAGCGAACCTTGTGCAAAATTTAAAATATTAATTCCAACATCAATATATGAGCTAGTAGTTATGTTCGTATACAAGATTGTCATTTTTATCGATGAAATAGAGGATTAAAAATTTTTTAGTAATATTACTACTAGAAATTTTTAACATTGAATTTAGATTTTGAATTTTTGAAATGATCTTGGGAAAAATATGTAGGAAGTACAGGATAGAATAAAAGAATTCTTGGAAGTAATAAAACGATAAGTTAGGTTAAGAAAACTTTAAGAAAATGCATGACTAAAATTGATACTCTTTTTGCTGTTCTTATGAACTTTCTCATGCTTTTGACTGGTTAATGAAAAACGATTTGTGAAATCGGTAAGATGAATAGTGAATAAGGAATAAAATTTCCTACAAATACGTGCAAAATTTTATTTCCGTATTTTTGAAACTAGGCAAAAAAGAATGTCGTTCGCATAGACGAAAGGGTGGGGCTAATCCATGATTGAAGTCAAAGAGCAACGGTGAGGAGAGAGTGTTCGGATCTAGGGAGCAGGGGCATGCCCCTTTCTTAAAAAAAATGGCATTTTTGGCCAAAATTCGATAGAAAAATGAGATTTTTACTTAATTGCCTCCCTCCAATCTCTTCCTGGTAGTGTCATGCTGTCCTCAATGTAGCGATCACAGAATCTCACCCTGAATGGTATAATGAAAAAAATTTTTTAGCCCCATATCATGTTTAACGGAAGTTTTTTTTATCATTGCAACTCAATGTTAACAAATAATGATCCGTCATGGCCGAGTGGCAAAAACGCTCGGCCCTTAAAATGTTCCTCAGGCTCGATTCCCATCTGTGCCCAAAACTTTTTGCCCTTCCCCCCCCCCAAAGTTATAAATTTTTTGCAAAATAAAAAACTGGGTTAAAAATTTTTTAAATCTTTAAAAAAATTTAAAAATCGATTAAAAATTTAAAAAATCCATAGAAATAAAAAATCGTCAAAAAATGACAAATTTGTCAAAAATTAAAAAATACGTTAAAAATGGAAAATTTCATCAAAAATCGAAAAAAGTTCGTTAAAAATTGAAAAATTTTTCAAATTTTAACGAACTTTTTTCGTTAAAGGAAGAACTCTGAAGCGCTCGTAAGCACTCTTAAGCACTAGGAGACGCTCGGAAGCAATTGGATCAGGGCGGAGATCTCATTTGGAGCGCTTGGAGACTTATCGACCGCATCAGAAAATCTCCTCGCTCCTTCGACTCGATCCCCTAGTTTATTTTATGTTATTTATGAGACCCTAATGTAAGAAAATGTTGTAGAAAATTGGCATAAAAACATTTAGGCTGAAACATGCTGCACATAGGTCGGCAAGGTGGGGGGGGGGGAGGAGAAGGCCCCGATGAGATGGTCCTCCTCAATTTTGGGTCCATGAGTAAGCAGGTCAGAGGGAAACTCCTCCTCTTACCGACCTTTTTTTTAACCATCTCATATATTCGGCGGGGTCCATACGGTGGTCTCCCTCAATTTGGGGTCCATGAGTGCGTCAGGAGGGGGGGGGGGGGGGAGACTCCCCTTGCCGACCTATGATGCTGTAATAGAACATTCCAAGCGCTTTTATTCTAATATTTATCTTTATAATATATTGTACAGCATCATAATTCTTATAAATAATGTTTTAATGAATTTTCTTCCAGTAGGCTGCAAATATATCTATTCCAAACATTATAATAAAAAGCAACTAAAAACTTTGGTACTATTAACAAGGGAAGAGTCACAGTTGATGGTGCGATTTTCTGAAAAGACCTATATATTCGTGTAGATCATACCCATTTTTGTTAACTAATTTTTAATTTTAGCTGAACCTGGTCACTTCTAGCCGAGCTACAGGCCTCTAAAGGTCCAAAAATAGCCTTTTCAAGCATTTTTAAGTATAAAGCTTGGGTCAGAAATGATCGAAAATGGGGTTATTTTACAACAAATTTGACTCATTCCACCGTTTTAGATCATGCTCTACATTCGTAGACCGTTTTCAGGGTGATTTGAAAAAATTTTTTTGGACCTTAGAGACCTCTAGCTCGGCCAGAAGTGACCAGGTTTAGCTAAAATCAAAAATTAGTTAACAAACATGGGTATAATCTACACAAATATATAGGTCTTTTCAGAAAATCGCACCACCAACTGTAACCCTTATTAGGATTAGCGACCACACTTAGCGTGATTTTTTTCAAAAAAATTTTTTAGCCTTTTTTCTTTGGAAATGAGCTCTCTAGGGGTAATTTTATGAGGGAGATCGATTGAGCGCATTGACAAAACATGAAAACGAGTTTTTTTCGGAAAATGAATCGTATCTACTTCATAAGCATGTGACTCTTTAGGACCACATTTTTAACAAGAATATGAAGTATATA
Source organism: Acrobeloides obliquus (assembly GCA_034698545.1). Taxonomy (NCBI): domain Eukaryota; kingdom Metazoa; phylum Nematoda; class Chromadorea; order Rhabditida; family Cephalobidae; genus Acrobeloides; species Acrobeloides obliquus. The sequence continues at coordinate 7,865 of JAQGBS010003378.1, forward strand.
CGGCTCATTTTCCAACAAAAAAATCGTTTTCATGTTTTGTCAATGCGCGCAATCGCTTTTCCACATAAATTTTCCTCTAGAGAGGTCATTTACAAAAAAAGCTAAAAAATTTTTTGAAAAAAATCACCTTAAATGGGGTCGCTAATCCGGCATAGACTCAAATGGAACGAAAGGTTTGAAACGAAAGAATGAGACGATACGAAACGAATGAAACAACACAATTGAACGAAACCAATAAAAAATTTTCCCATGGAAAAATTTTTTAGTGGTTTCGTTTCATTATGTCGTTTCATTCGTATCGTTTCATCCTCTTTGTTTCATTCGAGTCTATGCCGTTAAGGTAGTATCAAAATTTCAAATTTTTACCTAAAAAATTTAACTTACAGCTTTGACACTAAATATTGAAGATTTAATAGGAACGAGTATATATTTCGCATAGTCAACTCTTTCTAATTTCATTATAATCCTGTCTAGAATATACGAAATTTGCATTTCTGATTGTCCTAAAATAGATTTTTCTTCTAACATGATTTCTATTGTGGTTGTAGTCTAAAAGCACATCTTTTCTATGTTAAAATTGTTTTCTACAATACCTTGCCATAGTATTCCATCGGCCTGAGCATAAATGGTATAAACATGACCATTCCAAGAATTGTCCAATTAACTAGGACCACTGCTGTTGCTCCGGGCATGCCGTCACTATAAGCGCGCATGCCAAATTGTGCAGCTATGTGGATTATTAAGCCTTTCATGATGGTCATAGAGATTAGAGTACCGTCAGCGAAATAGATGTGTTTTGCAAGTTTGTTATAATCCATAATGCGGTTTTCGATGCTTATAATTTCAGAAAAATTCTAAAATTGAAAGCAAATTATTTAACACTCCCTCGAACGGTTGATACCAGTGATACTTTTTTTTATTTAAAAGTTTTTGATCAAAAATCGATAATTCTTGCTCAAAATCGAATTTTCGCTCAAAATCGAGTTTTTGATGAAAATTTGACATTTTTGCTCCAAATAGCCGAACGTGAATAGTCGAATATCAAAAAAATTTTAAAAATTCCATAGAGGTGTTTTTGTAGGCTATTATTTTGTCTTACTTCGTTTACGGGTATTTTTTTCTAATGCTCATATGTACGCATAGGTAAAGATTTGAGAGTTCAGTGACTACTCTTTTGAAAATCTGGGAATCTGCGCTACAACTTTTATCTAGACACCTATAGAAAGTTTTTGCTTCAATAAAAAGTTATGCTCCAATCTTTGAGGTATACCCTGATTTTGCTCTAGAACTTACATTTAATCGATTTTCCCTGACCAAATTCCTCACTTCTTCATTAAACTTTTCATAACTTTCCGATAGTGCCCTAATTGACAGCATCGATATAATAAAAGCTATACTACTCATAAATGTTCCCACTAATATTATAATTATATCTAAAGGAAAAACCACTTGGCCACCAAACATTATATACCTAAACGAGAATTATTGGAGCCACTTCGGCTATTAGGGGTAATTTTATACCCTCATTGAACATGGTCTAAAATCGAAAAATTTTATTTTTTGAAAGTTTCTCAAAAATGACCCTTTAAGGGTAAATTTATGCAAGAAATATGTTGGCGATGCTATTTTTGCGTAAAAACGCTTCCATTTTTTAGGAAATCAAATTTTCAAAGGAAAGAAAGTACATATTTCGAAAAAGCTAATATGCAAAAATTCGATTTTCTAAAAAATGGAAGCATTTTTACGCAAAAATAATATCGCCAACGTGTTTCAAGCATAAAATTACCCATAATGATGGTGAATAAAATTTTCGATTTTACACCACTTTCAATAGGGGTATAAGAGCTGAAGTAGCTCCGAATTATTGATAAGTTATAAAAAAATGTATGCCTGAAAGGTGTGTGATCTTCGTTTATTTTTGCAGCTACAGAATTTAGCATAAAAGGAGGCATCATATGAGGCAATGTAATATTGTGAGCTTCAGAAAATTTTTCAATTTGTCTTTGAGTAACACTTGTTCCATTAATTGGCCTGTAGACGAATAAGTTTTCAAAAATAAAGACTATTGACATGTAGAAAAATAAGGCCATTAATATAAAACCGAGGGCCAAAAATCGTTTTGTTACAGGTATTATCTAAAAATTTTGATCAATTTGCTAAAAATTGATTTTTTTTCAATTTAAAAATCACTATCTTTGAAATTTTTTGGACTGACGATTTTCCATTTTGCGCCAAACTTTTGTTAGTCGTGTAGCGGCGTCTTTAGAACAAGAGAAAGGACCATACCTGAGCAAGGAATCCAGAAATGGACCCCTCGTAGCATAGATGCACAAGGGAGGGAACTATCCCCCTATGTCATCGTATCGGGAGAAAAAATGCGAAAACATGTCGTATTTTGGCCCAACATGTTTTTTTACCAAAATTACATATTTTTTATCAATAATACTACATTTTTACGTTTGGCGACCAAAAAAATGTCAAAAACATGTCATACTTGGATAAGTGTCCCCCAATTTGTGCACCTATACTCCGTAATTTTTTAGATTTACCGCTATACCCCCTCTCATAAAAAACTTGGCGACTTTTTTTGGTCGCCAACTCTTGGAAGGGGGCTCGGGTAAAGGTACTAAAGCTCGAGAGATCGTAAAATTTACGGATTTGCCCCTATACCCCCGTAAATTTTTGGAAAATATAGATCCTCTCTGCCCAGGTATAGAAAGAACCCATCGAGCTTGATCACTCCTTTTCTTAATTTGTATTACTTTTCTTTCTGAAGCTCTCAACAATAATTCAACCAACTCATTAAGATATTGTTTACGGCTATAATAAATAATAGTGAATGCTGCGAGATTATTATGAAGCGCCAAAAATGTGATGGGCACTATATAACACCACAATAAGGTCATCGTCTAAATTTAACTTGCTCATATTCTTTATTATTATTAAATCCCTACTTCAGCTTTCTTAAATTCAATAAATAAATATATAGATCTTGCTATTAATAGTCCAGCTATCAGTATAATAGGTAAATAAGTTAAAAATTTAAAAAATCTTGAAGATCTGTTCGTGGTTATAAAAAATCCAGAGAACGTTAAAATTCTATAAAATGGGCCATAAATTGATCGTAGGAGGTCTTTTGAATCTGTCTCGTCCATGATATCTAAAAGATGTTATTTAGAGACACTTTCTTGAGCATTTAAAGGTCGCTCTAAACGCTCCGAAAAAATTGGATAAAAATTGGAAAAAAATCGAAAAATTGAAAAAAATTGAAAAAATTGAAAAAGATTAAAAAAAAATATAAAAAACCACCTCTGACTCCTCCTAACAATTTTAAACATAAACTTGATTCGAAATTTGTCAAGTATTCATGCAAAAATGAAACCATGGTTATTGGTGATTAGACTAATGGAGAGAAAATCATGAGTAACTTTTTCAAATTTTTGTTTAAAAACTTAATGCCTGAATAAGAATGAGAAATGATGAGTAAAAATTTTATTTAGACGTCTAAATTTTGTCGAGCGCTTTTTTATATGAGTAATGAATTATCCAAAATATTAATTAGAATTCTAAATTGTTTTCGAACCCTTTAATTGATGAGTATGAGCCATCAATTTTATTATTCTAAGGAAAGATCATGAAAAATGGAGCATTTTTTGTTTTTACGACACCCTCTGAATCGTTGTAGTTTTCGAGATAATTGCGTTTGAAATTTTGAATTTGTTACAAGCTCTTCGTTGTAATACAC
>JAQGBS010003379.1:0-11607 GCA_034698545.1 Acrobeloides obliquus
ATTTTTCATGAATTTTCCGAATATATAAAAATTATGGCAAACTTCGCTAATCTAAAGAATTTTCAAATTTTTGTCGACACTTTTCGGGGTCCATTTTCTATTTTTTATAGTCACACTTTTCCTGCGAACTATGGCTCAAATTGTAGGTACTAACTAGGAGTAAATAATAGGCGAAGAAACGTAGTGCATTCTAAAACCCCCGCTAGATTGAAAATAGTGTTTTTTTTGACCTCAAAAATGACCTAAAAATAAAAAAATTGCTCTATATTCCAAAACTACGCAGTTTGACTAGGAGTTGTATCGACAAAAAATGAAGTAGAATTCACCAGCTTTCCAACCACACAAAAACGATTGGATATGGGTTTAGCTGACCAGAGATATGCCTATTTGAAGTTTGATCTAAAGTTCAAAAGAACAGGTGTACAGGGGCACCAAAAAGTCGGATTAGAAAACGGACTTCAGATTCGTGTTCAGCGACCCCGAAAACCTAGGGTATACCACGGTTTCAAAAATTGATTCGAATTTTCGTTACCATGGCCACCCCGGGTTCGAAACTGGTTCGAGATTTCGAGACATCTTCTCTTAAGCGCCGAAGGCGCTCGGTTTCCCGGTTCTAATTTTGTGATTCATACTTTTTTATAAATTGCTAATGGCCTTATTGCATAAAAGACCGGCTGCAAGAACATCCATATAAATTTTCCAAGGGTATTTGTGAAAACTCGAGCTTCAAACTCGGTTGGAACATCGGTGTCAATAACGTCTTCTCCTAAAGAGAGATTCATAAAAACAAATCATGCTGTACCCAAGTTTCTGTGATGCTCCAAATGATATTTTTTGAATGACACAGACATTGGCACGCCCAATGGCAAATTTGCGATAAATCCAAATAGACGGTTCTAAATATTCCATTTCAGGCTTGGGTTTGGCAAAAACTGACAAAAGTGACAGATGTCACTTTTGGAGTCAAACTTTTATGTCTTCAATATGTCTCCAAAAGTGACACCATGTCTTCAAAAGTGACAAATATGCTAACACATCAGAAAATGATGTTTCTAGCGATGAAATGTTAGAAACATCATTGTCTGATGTGTTAGCATATTTGTCACTTTTAGAGACACTTTTGTCACTTTTTACCAAACCCCATTTCAGACACAACCCTTTACCGCTAAAATTCTAGTGTGACCAAAAGCCATGTTGTGCGAAATCTCATGTACAGCCAAGGTTAAAGAATGGTTAATCGTACCACTAGAAAAATAAGCCTGCAAGCAAACTAAAACCCAGCTTGCATCTAAAACATTGATATACCCTTGGATTTGTTATTAGTCATACCCCGCAACAGATAGGCTAAGAAAACTTGGAGCAATACCATAGCTACTACCACAAATTTGAAACTAGGATCAATGCCGAAGTATTTTTTTATTTCAGGATATTTCTCAAGCATCTGTTTCCTTCTAAATTTTTCTTTTATGATATAATTCTGGGGTATACCTTGTGGCATGTGGCTCTTCTGTATAAGACCAGTCAAAATTTTGTCTGCTGACCATTTTTAAAACTGCTCCAACCTATTTTACTCATATAATATCATTTTTCAAAAAAAATTTTTTGGAGAAAGGGCCCTAATTTGCACCCCTCCCCTTAAGAAGGGGGGAGGGTGGAAAAAAACAAAGTACTGTTCTTTTGGCCTTTTCAACGGAAAAACGCGAATTTCGACTAAAAACAGGATTTTCGGCCATGGAGAATTCAATGATAACATTTATAATTTATGCACGACCACGCAGGGATGCCAAGCACGTCCACGCTTTGAGCACCGATAGGCGCTTGGTCTCGGTACTAAATTATAAACAACACAATTGCACAAAAGAATAATTTCTAACAACGAATTGAAATGACAAACATGTTTAGACAAGTCGAACAATTTGAATTTATTATAGATCAATCGTTGTAATGTTGAGACTTCGAATTCGTCTTATTGAAATTCAGGTAACGAATTCTTCTTCATTGTGGCGCAACTCCCCTAATTCCAAAAAATTTATTTTGAAAAGAAATTTTTAAAATAAATTATTAGACGTTTACAAGTCAAATGGTTCCACTCCCAATATACTGATTTTTGGACTGTAAAATTTAAATAACGTTCAAACGTTCATATGAAAATGATCATTGAATCGTCTCTTTAATAGCTCATTTTTATTTAACCACTCGTTTATTATAAACAGATAACAATGAAAGGTTTATGACTGGGACATATAACTAACTAAACTGATATTCAGATTATTGAACGATAATTGTTGAACTGTTCTCTGGGCTCTTTCGCATAGACATTTCTCTATATCGATGGGAGAGGACAAAATAACGCGTCATAAAAATGCATCATACAAAAATCAAAATATGAGTGTCCATATATTTATCGAAAGTGGAATGTATGATGAATACGATCCAATCAGTCTTTTTGTGCGTAACTCATGTTTTCGTGTCAATACTCAAACTTTAAAAAAAATTTGGCTCTCAAAGATGTATCCTTATTTTAAACTATTGATATTTGGCTATATAAGTCGATTTTTGACGAAATTTTCGACCCTCCTAGAGTTGTTCTAGGCACTGAACACGAATCTGCCGTTATTTTTTGTCCTAGACCTTAGGAATATAGTCAAAAAATGATACAAAGAGGTACCCCATAAGAGGTAAAACCCCGTTTTTGGGGTTTTAACCCCTTGTGGGGTACCTTCCCATGATCAAAATCAAAAAATTCCTTCGGATTTGAGTTCCCCATGCCGAAAAACTCTCCAGTACAAAAAATCAGTCAAACTGGAAAACTTTTTGAAAATTCGATTTTTTTACCTCAAGGGGGGACCAAAGGGTTATTAATGGTGCATTGAAGTGATTTGATCCTATAAGATGGCAGGGCAGATGACATGTAAAAATTCCTCTGACTCATGATAAAAAAGTTTATTTACAATTTTTAACCGTAATTTTAAGCAAAATAATCGTATAATCAAAAAATGGAACATATTATTCAATTTTTAATGTGACTTGTTGACTAACTCTTCGAGGCAATGGGTTTTTAACAAATAAAACATCATTCTCTTGTTTAGCAGGTTTTTTCGAAGTTTTTACTAGGGTTAAAATCTTAGTTTTGCTTTGACTCCAGTGAGGTATGGGATTGTTGTATTGCGTGACTGGCACTGTAATATTAGTTTTATTCAGGCCCTGCATATTATTCGGCTCATTTCTTCGAATTCGATTAAAAAGCCTTATAAAATATCGACGATGAGCAGGAATATAATATCTAAAAAATATTCCATTTCAAAAGTTTCTTTAAAAAGTGGGGTCTAAGTGGTCGGGTGATCAAAGGCGCTGGAATTTTCACGGTCCGGGTTCGATACCTGCGGCAATCTATTTCTTTTTGTAATGTTGAAGTTGGGTACAATTTTGCATTTTATCCTGAGGGATCCGAATATACATTTTCAGAGCATGAAAATGAGTCTCTGAATCAAGAAAGGCCTTTTATTCATATGCTAATAGGGGGGGGGGCACTAGACGACAAAATCAAATTGGTCGCCTGGGAACTCCTGTTCAGAGGTTGCTTTTTAGCCCATTTTGGGGATAGATCAAAAATGACTAAAGTAGCAAAAAAAGATCTAAACAATGGCCAGGACTGGCGCTATAGCTAGAGCTTGGAATCTCAATTCTAAATATGAAAATCCCTAAATATGAAAGTGACAGAGGCAATGGCGCAGCCTATTTGTGTGAGCGATCACCTTTTTTAAAGAATTTTTAAGGAAAAACTACTGAAAATTACTACTACTTGCTCCTATAGGTCTTGAAAGAATTTCATTTTTAACGTTTTTATTGTAATAAACGGGTCTTTTCTGATTCAGGAATTACATCATAATGGCGAAGATTGAAACTAACCCAAATCTTGGGTTCTCTGGATTGGGCTGATCAAGCTTGACTTACCCGATCACAAACAAGTCCATAGGTCCATGCAATGCTATCATTGCAGACAATATTCCCGTGTCGATTGGAAACTTTTGCCAAATTGAAATAAGTAGAATTAGAATAGGTACTAGGCCGACTAAATTAGCCACCCAAAGCTGGAGCACTACCGCTTTATATAATTTAATCTGTAGCATATAAGTCTGCGCATGCTTGTTCTTTTTTGCACGTTCTATGAAAAATTTTGGAGCAAGAGAAGCAAATATGATCAAAAGAAATATTAATACAACCACAATATTTAATCCAATGATAACGAGATTTAAGAGTGGGGTCGAAGCATCGAGTAATTTGAAATCTAAAAGTTAATAATAGAAAATTCAAAGCATGCGACTGTAGTTCACATATGTACCCCCCCCCCCCCTAGTTCACATATGTACTTAAAGGACCAATCCAGTAAGTTATAATCATATGAAAACATGATATATTCGGAAAAATCATGAAAAATGGAGCATTTTTTGTTTTTACGGCATGTTCTGAATCGTTGTAGTTTTCGAGATAATTGCGCTTGAAATTTTGAATTATGTACAAGCTCTTTGTTGTAATACACAAACTTTTTTGAATTTTTTGTGGAAAAATCGATTTTTGCATCAATTTTTTAAATTTTAATAAAATGAACATTGTAAGAATTTTTATAGCTAAATAGATCAAACAAAATGACAGGAAATTATCCAATTCGAACATTGTTTTGGGTTATTGAAACGAAAATTCTGATCATGTTTTCGTTTCAATAGCCCAAAACAATGTTCAAATTGAATAATTTTGGTGTCATTTTGTTCGTCTTATTTAGCTATAAAAAATAATAGCTACAATGTTCATTTGAGTCCAAAATCTTGACTATAAAAAATACATAGTTTAAAAAACTGGAATTTTTTTTCCAAATTTTTCGCCAAAATTTGGTGAAATTTTGAAAATATTTGAGATAAAAATGTAAAAAATGGATAAAAATTGAAAAAAATGATAAAAATTTAAAAATGTGTTAAAAATTGAAAATGAAAAGCGAGATTTTGTCGAAAATTGAAAAAATTGGATAAAAATTGCGTAAAAATTTGGTTTAAAAATTGAAAAAAGCTTGGATTAAAAGTTTGAAAAACTGGATTTTTTTCTAAATTTTTTGCCAGCGAGCTTGCCCCTTGTTCATGGCACCTGGCATCCTATCCATTTGGCCATTCAAAAAAAGTTGCTCATTTAGAACTTTTGACTGCCGTGTGCCCATGCCATTGTAACAGCAGGACTCTGGACTTGTAGAGTTGGGATTGCCCTAGAGATTACCGTATGTGCTGTGAGCCTTAATTATGAGAGAGAACTGACTAATAAACTATTTATTGTGCACACATACTAAAAGACTAACAATTGCATAAAGAGGCTCTCTCCGAGAACATAGCGACGCTTAAACAGCTAACGCAGACATGAGTACAACGGCCCTCGCCGGGGGCTACACCATTCTTAGAGCCATGCACGGTGAGGCAAAATCGAAAAAATTGACAAATTAAAAGTTTTGATTATAATTAGGGACGTACGTGGGTTTTTCAAACTCGTTAAAATCACACCTTTTTCACCATAATTTTGATTGCAAACTGTTTTTTGGGTAAAAAATAATTTATACTGAAAAAAACCGCATCAAAAACGGTTTTATTTTCGCTTAAATCGACTTGAAAAAATCTCAAAACGTACACGCAATTTACATAGAAAAATTGTGATTTTTGTGCATCGGACGATATATTGACAGGAAACACCGTTTTCGATGCGATTTTTTTCACTAGTAGAGAATCGGGCCTCAGAAATCGATTGCGCGCATTTCCGAAACGTGAAAATGCTTCCTTGATCCTGATTCAAGGAAATAGTTGTGTGTATTAAAGCGAAAATCGAAAAATGTTGAAATTTCTCTCTTAACATCGTATTTCTGGGGATAATTTCATGTGGGGAATCAATTGTGCGCATTCCCGAAGCTTGAAAATGCTTTCCTGGCCCTGATTCAGGGAAATGAGTGTTTTGTATTGAGGCGAAAATATGAAAATTTTGGATTTTTCTTTTAAAATCATCGTTCTAAGGGTTATTTTATACAAGAAATCGATTCAGCGCATCTCCGAAGCGTTGTGTTAGAAACATAATTTTTCAAAGACGGTGGTCAAGGATGCATTTTGACGCTTCGGGGATGTACTGAATCTATCTCTCGCATAAAATAACACTTAGAACGATGATTTTAAAAGAAAAATCCAAAATTTTCATATTTTCGCTTCAATACAAAACACTCATTTCCCGTTTAATTCGTCAATTTTTTTCAATTTTACTCTACCGTGCCATTGATCTTACACAAAAATTTTCTTCTTCGAAGCTCTTCTTCTAGTAGTGGAAATTCTTTGTACATCTCAAAATAATTTTCTTCACTCAACACATATCCTCTTCTCACATCCATAACAAAATATATCATAAAAATAAATATTGCTAGGATAGAAGAATAAAGTGGGACCATGATTTTCTTCTTCTCCATGTATGTAGATACCTCCAAAAAGTCCAGCAAAATGAGGAGTCTATAAATAACTGCTAGTGCCACACCAATCCCCGTGTTTAGAACGCAAAACAAGTAGATCTCTAGGACTATATACCAAATATTTAAATTATTTACTGAATTTTCGAAAACGCTGTTGAAGAAAAAGATTATCCCGGGGTTGAGGATGGAATATCCAAGGAAAATTGCGGCCACACCAGCAGCAGCGTTCCAGAAAACTGTGTTGATCAAATACCAGCGGTAGACTTTTATTTTCTTTGAATTCATCAAAATAACAAAAATAATTATAGGCACGAAGAGGAGATGAGCAGTAATAATGGTATATTCGAAAATGGTAGTGATCTTGGCAATAGTGGGGTTCTGGAGGTCTCCTAGGGTTAGGTTCATGTTGAGAAAAATTGAGATTAAGTAAAATTATTAATTAAAAGTCACGTTTCAGCAAAAACTGCGAGTGTAAACAATTATTGCTAGTTGTCATGCAGATGTTTTTATAAGAGTCTTAGGAGAAGCGGCTATGTGCCAAATCGCATATTCGGCGATGTAAGTGGGTAGACTAGTATCCCACTGTGCTAACTTTTTTCGAACCCGGAACAAAATTTTTTTACCAGGTTTATACCCGTATTTTTTCGTTTTAAGGCCATATCTCGGCCAATTTAAATCCGTTTGAGCTCATTTTTGCTCCATTGAATTCCTGAGATCAAGGCAAACAACTTTATAGAATATCATTTTTCATAAAAAAATTTCTATGTTGAAGAAAATCCTTATGAAAATAATGAGACAAACAAAATGACATCAAAATTAGCATTGTTTTGGGTTATTGAAACAAAAACATGATTCAGAATTTTTATTTCGATAACTCAAAATAATGTTCAAATTTGATAATTTTGGTGTCATTATGTTCGTCTCATTTAGCTATAAAAAATTATCGCTACAATGTTCATTTTATGAAAATTTAAAAAAAATCTATTTAAAAATTCAAAAAGTTGGTACATTACAACGAAAATATGTAATAGGTCGGCACCCAATGTAAATGGGTGCCAACCTTTTTTGGTCGAAACCATATAGCCACGAGATAGCTTGTCTCCTCCTTGTTCATGAATGGATTGCATGCCATAGTAGGACAGATAACATGTAAAAATTCCTCCGACTCATGATAAAAAAGTTTATTTACAATTTTAACCGTTTTTAAGCAAATTTAATAATCACATAATCAAAAAATGGAAAATATTATTCAAATTTTAATGTGACTTGTTGACTAGCTATTCGAGGCAAGGGGTTTTTAACAAATAAAACATTATTCTCTTGTTTAGCAGGTTTCTTCGAAGTTTTTACTAGGGTTAAAATCTTAGTTTTGCTTTGACTCCAGTGAGGTATGGGCTTGTTGTATTGCGTGACTGGCACTGTAATATTAGTTCTATTCAGGCTCTGGGTATTATTCGGATCATTTCTTCGAATTCGATTAAAAAGCCTTATAAAATATCGACGATGAGCAGGAATATAATATCTAAAAAATATTCCATTTCAAAAGTTTCTTTAAAAGTGGGGTATAAGTGGTCGGGTGATCAAAGACGCTGGAATTTTCACGACCCGGGTTCAATGCCTGCGGCGATTAGGGATGTTACATTGCCACAAAAACGTGGCATTTGTCATGTTTTTAGACTTTTTGTCACGCTGCCATGTTTTTGAATTTTTTGCTTCGTTTTTAAACGTTTTTTAAAGAAAAGATCAAATTCATAGGACCGATAATTTCAATAAATTTTGAGCAAAAAATTTGATTTTTAGAAAAAATTCAAATTTTGAGCAAAACTGTCGATTTTTGATCAAAAATTCGACTTTTCTAGCAAAAAATTCGATTTTTCACAAAAGAATTCAATTTTTCAATCAAAATTCGATTTTTCAGAAAAAATTCTATTTTTGATAAAAAATTATTTTCACAAAAAATTCAATTTTTCAACTAAAATTCGATTTTGAGAAAAAATTCAATTTTGAGCAAAAATCAAAAATTTTGATTTTCAACTAAAAAAACCGTTTTGGCATGGTGTTTGCCACTTTTTCTATTTTGGCATGCAACATTCCTAGCGGCGACCTATTTCTTTTTATAATGTTGAAGCTGGGTACAATTTTGCATTTTATCTTGAAGGATCTGCACCCCCTTTTAAGTTTTTGATATAAAAAAATAGACTTTCTGCATAAAAAATACCTCCTAGGTGATTTGCGTGCGGGGAAAATGAATTGTCTAAGTTCATATTTTGATCCTAAGGTCGGCCGCAAGTTGTATTCGTACTTTGGTGTTGTACTGTTGTACCTTTCTATCGTACCGCGTTACGACAAAAAGTACAACAACCTGCGGACTTGATTCGTACTTTTTAATGCATTTTAAATGAAAAGGTGCGATAACTTGCGGCCTCATGCGTTGGTATGACAACTTGTGTCCGGCCTAAATATGAAAATCCCCAGTGACAGAGGCAATGGCGCAGCCATATTGTGTTTGAAGGCGATCACCCTTTTTAAAGAATTTTTGGAGAAAAATTGCTGAAAAATCTACTTGCTCTTATAGCTCTCGAAAGAATTTCATTTTTAACGTTTTTGTTGTAATACACGGGTCTTTCCTGATTCAAGAATTACATCATAATTGCGAAAATTGAAAATAACTCAAATGTCGGGTTAGGCTGATCATGCTTGACTTATCCGATCATAAACAAGTCCATAGGTCCATGCAATACCATCATTGCAGACAATATTCTCGTGTCTATTGGAAACTTTTGGCAAATTGAAACAAGTAGAATTAGAATAGGTACTAGGCCGACTAAATTAGCCAACCAAAGCTGGAGCACCACCGCCTTATATAATTTAATCTGTAGCATAAAAGTCTTCGCATGCTTGTTTTTTTTGCACGTTCTATGAAAAATTTTGGAGCAAGGGAAAGAAATATGATCAAAAGGAATACTAATATAGCCACAATATTTAATCCAATGATAACGAGATTAAAAAGTGGGGTCGATGCGTCGAGTAATTCAAAATCTACAAGTTAATAATAGACAATTCAAAACTTTTTTAGTGGTTTACCCCCCCCCCCCCCTAATGTAATCATCAAAAATGCACTAACGTAATCAATTTTTATTAAGAGGGCCGAACCTCCCCCCCCCCCCAATATGGTTACGTAATATCTGGATAACCCTAAAGCTTATTGTATTGTGGTAGACTTTGTTCACATTCTTGTCCATATAGGAAAGAAGTCTCTCCATTGGTCTATCATAGCTGCGCATGATCTGCTCAGTCAGTTTTTCTCATTTAACTATAAAAGAAAGATTTCCGCTCTTCTGCAGTCAGTCTGCTGGTTTATATTGAAGGAGATGGACTCTTCGATGACCGGCCTTCCTTTTTGCGTATTGTACCATTATTTTTATAAAATAAATATACTAAAATAATTCCCCTACTGGGGATACGGTGGTGCGACACTTGCGGACGGACTTTTGCGGATGAGACATTTGCGAAATTATTCTACGTGTTTAAAAAAAGCTTCCGATTTTTTTTAAAAAGCTTAAAATAAATCCGCAAATGTCATGTCCGCAAAAGTCCACCCGTAAGTGTCACACCGCCGAGATACTACATAATTTTGGTGACCTTCGCCGTTTAATATTTGAACACTGAGCCCTAGGCATAGAATAAGATGTATCCAAGACACGCAAAAACCTTATTGAAATGGAGTCGGAATATTAATATCTATAAATAAATTGGGAACTATTGATCCTATTAATCTTATTAATGGTGCATTGCATGTGATTTGATCCGATGAGATGGCATGGCAGAGCAGATGACATGTAAAAATTCCTCCGACCCATGATAAAAGAGTTTATTTACAATTTTTAAGCAAATTTAATAATCGCATAATTCAAAAATGGAACATATTATTCAAATTTTAATGAGACTTGTTGACTAGCTCATCGAGGCAAGGGGTTTCTAACAAATAAAACATCATCTTCTTTTTTAGCAAGCTGATTCGAAGTTTTTCCTAGGGTTAAAATCTTAGCTTTGCTTTGACTCCAGTGAGGTATGGGGTTGTTGTATTGTATGACTGGCACTGTAATATTAGTTCTATTCAGGCTCTGGTTATTATTCGGCTCATTTCTTCGAATTCGATTAAAAACTCTTACAAAATATCGACGATGAGAAGGAATATAATATCTAAAACATATTTCATTTCAAAAGTTTCTTTAAAAAGTAGGGTCTAGGTGGTCGGGTGATCAAAGGCGCTGGAACCATTTTCACGGTCCGGATTCGATGTCTGCGGCGATCTATTTCTTTTCGTAATGTTAAAGTTGGATACAATTTTGCATTTTATCCAGAGGGATCTTGAAAATGAATTGTCTAAGTTCACATTTCGATTCTAAATATGAAAATCCCCAGTGACAGAGGCAATGGCGCAGGATAATTTGTAGGTGATTACCTTTCTTAAAGAATTTTTAGGGAAAAACTGCTGAAAATTACTACTACTTGCTCCTATAACTCTCCAAAGAATTTCATTTTAACGTTTTTGTTGTAATAAACGGGTTTTCCCTGATTCAAAAATTACATCATAATGGCGAAAATTGAAACTAATCCAAATCTTGGGTTCTCTGAATTGGGCTGGTCAAGCTTGACTTACCCGATCACAAACAAGTCCATAGGTCCATGTAATGCCATCATTCCAGTCAATATTCCCGTGTCCATTGGAAACTTTTGCCAAATTGAAACAACTAGAATTAGAACAGGCACTAGGCCGATTAAATTAGCCAACCAAAGCTGGAGCACAACCGCCTTATATAATTTAATCTGCAGCATATAAGTCTTCGCATGCTTGTTCTTTTTTGCACGTTCTATGAAAAATTTTGGAGCAAGAGAAAGAAATATAATCAAAAGGAATACTAATATAACCACAATATTTAATCCAATGATACCGAGATTTAAGAGTGGGGTCGATGCGTCGAGTAATTTGAAATCTAAAAGTTAATAATAGAAAATTCAAAGCATGCGACCGTAGTTCACATATGTACTTAAAGGACCAGTCCAGTAAGTTACAATCATATGAAAAAATGATATATTCGGAAAGATCATGAAAAATGGAGCAT
>JAQGBS010003380.1:0-11603 GCA_034698545.1 Acrobeloides obliquus
TTATTGGCTGAGTTTGAAAATTACAATAAGATTTATACCGGACGAGACGACTCTTCAATGGTTCATCATATTTTTAACACTTTTTATGAATTTCTGAAGGATCAAGGCGATTATTGTGCTGATGAAATTCTTTATCAACAAGTACATGAACAAGATTGGGTAAGCGCTAGTGATGCTCAACGTTACTAACAGTGACAATCCACTTTTGATGAATTTTTCGATTTTTATTGAATTTCTTCGCTATTATTGATGCTTTTGTATTCGTATTTGGACTATATTTGTACTTGGAAAAAAAAACTTAACTGTATTTGTACGAATACAAATACGTTTCAAAGACGAATATAAATTTGTTAAAATTAATTTTTGATCCCCTCGATGATTTTTTCCGGGAAAATGATGTGTGTTGTTTTAGAAAAATTCCCTTCGAATTGTCAGTAATTTCAAAGCTTCTACATACTTGGATAGAATCGAATATATTTTCCAGTTGAAAAATTTGCAATGCGAAGACAGTGAAGACATTTTAAATGAAGTAGTGGAGGTTATTCATGTAAGATTTTTTGTGCTATTTTGCCATTTTCTAAATCAAAATTTTAATGTATTATATCAAATAATGCAAATTTTTTAATTTGAACAATTTTTTGCCCTTTTTAGAGACTTCTGAATGCGTCCGAATATGAGAGAGCCATTCATTGGATCGCTCATTTCAAGTTACAAGAAATATTCATTGATCGCCTTCCAGAAGTAATTCAGAAATTTTGTACTAGTTTTTTCTCTCTAAAGTATACATTTTATAGCTCGCTTTTTATTGCTTCCAGATTAACAATCGTCCACTAATCGAGCGCTACTTACTTGATCGATATGAACTTCAAGAAAGATTAATGACTTACATGGATAATCTCATCGATTTCTCCGAATTCCATGGCGCTCATTATAAGAGTTTATCACCTAAGACGTTCACACCTTTCGAATGGAAATATTTGACTACTGATATTGAGAATACTATTAGAGCCAGAAATGATAAAATTATGAAGTTGACATTTCGTTATGCAAGGTAGAAGTTAAAGTATTATAGTCCGTTTCTATAACTATAAAAAAGATGGGCCCAAAATTCAAAATTCGAAGATCCGGCATTTTGTTTGATCTGGTAAGTTAAGCAACGTTGGACTCAGGTTCGATTCCACTAGGGCAAAAATTTTAATTTACAAAAAACTTGTCTTACTGCAAAAAATTTTTGTTTCATTTTTTGTAAGGAAAGCTTTTTTGTATAGTGGGATCGAACTTGCGGCCCCAACGTTGCTTAACTTTCCAGATAGAACGGGATGATAACTTCGGACTTTGAATTTTGGGTCTAGCTTTTTTATAGTTGGGACTGAAATTGACATAATGCAACTATGAATTAAAGATTGGGGATGATGATTCGAATTTCATATTATCTGTTGCGAAAAATTTGTTTTGATTCATAGAGCAGATGATTCTTGTTTCCGTTTATTATTGATTATAAGTCTCATAAAGTGTTAAGAGACATTATTTCAAGAGATCAAGAATTGCCTGAAACGATTTGACTGCGCTTTAAATTAAATTTATTTAGTGAAATTAACGCGTGAGAAGAATTTGAAAAATTATTTTGAGTCAAAATTCGATTTCTAAAAAATTCAAAACCTTAATCTCACTAAATAAATTCAATTTGTAGCGCTGTCGAATCGTTTAACACTGTGCCTTTTTCTAATTCGAGTGTTCAAGAAAGCGTCTCTTAACTTGATTTTTTTAGGAAATGGGACATCAAAGAAGAAAATATTCCTTATTCTATGTTGGCACGAGCGTTTAAGTTTATTGTCTACAAACATTACGATTTTTTAAATGGCCATATTTCAGAACAGAGTTATGATGATACCGTTATTGTAGGCTTTTTTTTCATATTTTGCTAATAAATTTTTTTATTTTAGCACATGGCCGAAGAGAAAGAAGAAGTCCAGGGATTTCTACTAGAATACTTATCTGGCGGCGGTTATTACATGAAAGCTCTATTTTTGGCGCTTCTCCTTAACATTCCTGATGCAATATGGCCAAGTTCATTGAAGTCCTTCGAATATTCCCATCCAGTTGATGTATTGAAAGTGAAAGAAGATGTGCAGATGAAGTGCCAAACTATTGAAGACCAACGACGCCAACATTACGAGCAGTGTTATTTGTTTGAGAATAACACATACCCGATTTATATGATAGACACAAAGGATTTATTGAATGCGGTTATTGAAGATGTTTTCGATTTGGAAATTGTTGGTATTGATGTCGAATGGCGTCCTAGCGGATTGTCGATCCGTGAAATGTATGTAAAATAAAAAATATATGTTGATAATTTGTTTGATGCCGAGTGCTTCTTGTGCTTAATGCGTTTTATGCCAAAATGATGGTGCTGGAAAAATCTGGATTTAAAACTTCTTTGGGTCTGAGCATAGATTCTGCTCTAAAATTTTCTAATCGTATCGATATCCCATTCAACTCAAAGCTTTAAAATTTTGTGTCAATACTCAACCAATTACTAGATTTCCACCCCCATATGCGGAATTTTCGTTTCAATGTTCAATTTTTCTCTCAAAACACGAATTTCTATTTCGAAAATGTTGATAATTTGTCATGAAAAAGCTGGTACTTATTTAGAATACTTCTTCTGTGGAACATGCCCTTGAGTTGGCTTAAAATTCGCATAACTCGAGCTTCAAAAAGTAGTATAAAAAGCGTTAATTAGACACAGTTTTCACCGGCATAGGCTCTAATGAAACAAAACGAATATAAACGGATGTGGATGAATTTTTTGCCGATAATGAGTTATTAATCAAGTAGAAGAATTCAATTTCAAGAATCTTTATGTATATTGATTGTTGTTTTTGTTAATGTTTTTTACAGTAGCGGAAAATAAAATTCGAAAAGCTCGAATTATGCGAATTTTAGGCATATTCCATAGAGGAGGTATTCTAAATAAGTACTTAAAAAACTTTGCATATTTAGAGCCGCTTTATTACAAATTGCCACCACTTCGACTGTCTACCTTATTGATATTGTTAAATTAGAAAAAATTTTGACTCAAGAAGATTGGGAGAATTTCTTTATGAAGGTCTTTTGCCACAGTGATTTGAAAAAGATCGGTATGTTTGAAATTGAGATGACAGTTTTATTTTGAATTGCTCTTTTTTAGGCTTTGCTTTTCATAATGATCTTCGTGTTTTAATTCATACTTTTCCATGGCTAAAGAAATATGTTGATCAGATTGCTGCTTCATCTATTTGTCTTCAAAGTATTATTAGTCAAGTAAGACATAACATGTTGAATTTAGTAGGATTTGATGTTATATTTTGTAGTAAAAAATATTTTTTAGGTTGTTTTAAATCATGCTGCTTTTAAATCTGTATTTCCTGGTATGAGAGTAGCTATGTGAAAAAATTTTTATTTCATTTTTTAGGTTACGATCGTCCACCGCAATTAAACTTGGCTGAATTGTCCAGGAATATCTTGGACATAAGATTGGATAAGTCTGAACAACAAGGTAACTGGGCTCAACGTCCGCTTCGTGTTGAACAGAAAAAATATGCAGCTATGGATGCCCACTGTTTGATTAGGCTATATAAAGAGATTTGCAAACGGCTTGAAATGTAAGTATAACCATTTTTATGTTGTTCAACAATGTGGTAATACAGTCAAACTTTGATATAACGGCACTTACTGTGTTACCACGGAAGACAAAAATTGCGAAAATTTTTTGGCAGTTTGCTAGCATTTACCTTTTGCAAAATGACCTAAAAATTTTTGATTTGTTAAAATTTTGAGCTTTTTTATATCCTGAATGTCAATTTGCGTTTTTGGTATGTTGACATTCAGGGTGAAAAAAAGGCAAATATTTTTCCGAAAATTTTAACAAATAAAAATTTTTTAGGCCTGTTGCAGAAGAAGGCAAATGCTAGCAAACTGCCAAAAAAATATTTTACGGAAAAGCTTTTTCAATTTTTGTCTTTTGTGGTAATACACAAGGGGGTGCCAATATATCGAGGTTTGACTGTATATCTATTACGATCATGCTAGCGATTTTTCAAAAACTACCTTAAATTCCACTTCGTGTCGAACAGAATTCAATTGATTTGTCTTGATGAGTTATAATCAAAAAACGCTAAAAATTTTTTGGGTCGAACAACGTTTTTAGTCATTTTTTGAAAAAAATATAAACCTTCATGGAGGACTAGTCTGTCCTACATAGACTAGTCCTTATAATATTTATGAGTTACACTAGATCGGAATTCTGTCTTTTCCTTAAATTGGCAGTAATCATTAGTAGTGGTTAAGATGAACCGGTCTTGGTGAATCCCGAAAAATTCCGTCCCGGCCAATTGGTCGATTCCAGAATCTAACACTACGCAAAACCATGCTATTTGCCATACTATTTAAATAGTAAGCATCCTAAGAGATATCTTCTTATCTTCCTGCGATCTGATACGGAAAAATTTACAAACCTTTTTTTGTTTATTATTGTAAAAATGCATTTTGTTTAGGGGAATCGAAGATTTGGAGATAATTAATGGCATCTTTTATGCATCTCGTATTACTTACACTGAGAAAAAGCACATTCCACCACCACTTCTACGACCCAAGGGAGAAAAACGCGAAAAGCAACCAATTACGGATCAAGAATTAGATGGCATCGTAAAGGTAACCAACTATGTGGGTTAAAAATATTTTACTTTTTTTGTAAAAAATAAATTGGTATTGAGTGGGTAGACGTTAAAGCATAATTCCACATTCCAAGCCCTTTAGTGTGTTTCATACATTTTTGGGTATTTCACTGTGGATAGATGAAAAGGATGTTGAAAATTGGGGGTTATGCTTTTGTCATACTCACATTGATCAAACATTCAACAATATTTTATCTTCCATTACGTTGATACGAACGCACCTTTCATTTTTTTCTTAAATGATTTTTGTGTGGTGAAAGTGATGTTCTAAAAAGTTATTCGCCTTGATCTCAGAAATTGATCGAGCTATCGTACGTTCGGAACTTTCACTGAAAGTTTGAACTTCCATTCCTAAAAAAATGCTAGAAACAGTGCAAATTTATCAAATTAACTATTCTATACTATTTTTTAATATGAAATTTGGAAACAAATAATAAAATTGGAAGATTTTCTGGTAAAAATTTTTTATTGTTTCCTAGACTCCTAAAATCTGAAATATTGGGTTTTTCCAGTACAACCACTTCCTGCACTTTTTATTGAAAAATTTTTTTAAATGATTAACATTTTTTAGAAAATCCGAGACGAGCTCTCCTATGATAGCGATGCTAGACGTGTCCAAGATGTTCAACTGATTGTCGATAATATGATCAATCATATTGGAAAAGAACTCAGAAATTGTGGTATCCATACAACTTTGGTTTCGAATCGAGCCCAACTTATAGAACATGCTAACAGGAAGAAGAAAACCGAGATTTTGACCATGGGCAAAGCTTATGACCAGGTTAGTATATGGCTTAATTTTTAATCTCATCAATCCGAGTTTTTTTAGTTACGACCAATGTTTCCGGGAAGAGTTCATAGTCTCCCAGTGAATCTAAGCGCCAATCAATCCAAGACACAGCAGATTGAATTTGTTTTGAGAGAACTGAAAATTAAGGTTTATGAAGAGGATTATTTTACTCGATGTATGGTAAGCGTTGAAAAATTTTTTGCTTTTACAAATTAACCGTAAACTTAGATTTTATTAAGCAAAAATCAGCACTTTGGGAGCTATTGTGAATCAGGGTCAAAAATCGAAAAAATTTTCTAAAATTTCTTTTAAATGACTTATTTAGGGGTAATTTTATGCGAAAAATCGATTGCGGTGATCCCCCTGATCTATAATAGCTCCAAACTTTTCTTAATCCGATTGTTTAGAAATGCAACGCTACCCAGTTTGTCAATGTACCGGGTCCAATTATCAAGTATATGTTCATGCGATACATAATGACGAAAGACTTGGATTTTATGCCAAAATATACAACCGTGGACGCGAAAGAAGCTAGAAAGGCATTACAGAACATCAGCGCGGCTGATTATGGTGGTATGAAATGTGCGGTGAAATTTTTCAAAAATGAAGAAATGACTTTGATCACGGCCGTGTGTGAACATGGAAACATTGATATATCGTAAGTTGTTTAATTTTGTCAGTGTTCTAGCCCCTTATTATTACAGGGTGATAAAAAACCGTACTTTTGCATTTTTCGGCGAAAATTTTTTAAAAATGCATGAAAATACTTCTTATAGGTGATTTAAAAAAATAAAATTTGAAAAATTTTCACCAAAAAACGCAAATGTATGGATTTTTTGGCTCACACTGTATATTTGGTTTTTGCGAATTTCGGTTTTGATCAAAATCCACATTCCAAGCCCTTTAGTGTGTTTCATACATTTTTGGGTATTTCACCGTGGATAGATGAAAAGGATGTTGAAAATTGTGGGTTATGCTTTTTATCATACTCACATTGATCAAACATCTAACAATATTTTATCTTCTATCACTTTTATAAAAAATGACGCCACTCCACTTGACCCACAGGAAATTTGCTCCAATATCACATTTATTTGCCAACTTTCCCATATGAAAATTGCATAATTCATGACATGGGGCAAGTTGGTGGGGAAAATGTGATTGTGGAGCAAATTTCCCCTAAAAAAATGGGGTAGTGTCGTATAAACAACTAAAAGTTTTCAAAATTCTCGCACATGCCCTCTAGGCCTTTTTTTATAGTTGAAGCTGAAACGGATATAGCCCCGAAATTTTCAGTAACCGCCTTGTGATCGGAACCGCGTCGTCGATAGGTCCTGTAAAAATCAAGTTGCATTATTCGCTAGCCAACGTTATTGACACTCCCGGAAGGATTTTTGCTATTTGTCATCAATGTGGAAGCACTTTTTATGAAGGAAGTCACTCAATTCGTAAATTGGAACAATTGAAACTATCTTCTCAGAAAAAACGCAGTGACGATAACGTTACTTTGGTTGCTGCAGATGATGAAAGTGGAAGTAAGTTATTGAAATTTTTCTTCGAAAAATCTCACATTCAGTGGGATACCTCGATCGATACTTGTTCCAAAAATTTTGATTTTGACCGATCTCTAATTATAACGCCATAAAATTCACATATTTAAGACCAGTGAAAAATTGTCACTTTTTGTAATTTTGCACTCATCACTGGTGACCGTCACTTTTAGTTGTTTTTGTTAGATTATAGCATTTATTAGTCCAAAAACGATGAAAGAATTTTTGAATTTTTAAGTGTCAAATCTATCATAAATTGATGATCCGATGACAAGTTGTGCATTCACTTTTCATTTTTTTAGCTCTCTCAGTGCAATCAACTTTGCATACTACCGTATCGGAAAGCCAATTTGGAAAAATCCTTTGAAGCTCACTCGATAAGAGAATAGAAATGCCTTTGAATCATATCAAAGTTTCTTATTAAGGCTGCGTTCAAGCATGTCAAAAATGTAACTTTGCCTGATTTTCAATAAAATCGTATTTATTGAAACGATTGGTTACGAAGCATAAAATTTTATTGTTTTTTTTGCTTCTCGACTAATAAAATTTTATGCTTCATGACCAATTTCAATAAACACGATTTTGTAAAAATCAGGCAAAGTTAGACATTTTTTGACGACTTTTGACATGCTTGAACGCATCCTAAGAAATGTTTCTTTAATGTTATATATATTGTTCATATTCATGTTTTATAGTTTTTATTCTATTTAACTTGTATTTCTAATGATCTCTAATTGATTTCTATTTTTGTATAAAGTGACTTTTGACATTCATTTTTAAGAAATGATTATTGATCTCTCGTAGTTTAACTATTGGGTCGTTCGGAAAGTACCGGCCTTTATAGATTCAATATAAACATAAAAAATAACCCACCTGAGGATCTTTCCATGCGGGGAATCGATTGCGCGCATTGATGAGCCGTGAAAATGCTTTCCTGATCCTTATTTAGGGAAAGTGGTGGATGTTTTGAAGCGAAAATGAACAAAAATTCGGAATTTCACCGGATAACGGCTGTACAGAGGGTTTTTTTAGACAAGAAGCGATTGCGCACATTTTTAAGGCATGAAAAAAATTTCCTGATACTAATTTAAGCGACCTTCGTTACGAAATCTTTTTATGGAGTATACCCCTCGTAGGGGTAACTTCCAATGATCAAAATCAAACAAATTTCTTCAGATTAATTTTCCCATGTCGAAAAACGCATGAATACAAAAATTCACGTGATTTGGAATATTTGGTTGAAAATTCGATTTTTTACTCCTTGGTCAACCAAGGGCAAAATTTGAAAAAATGAAAAAAATTTCGCGTGCAATCGATTCCTCGTATAGAAAAATCCCCACAGGGGTTATTTTTTGGGATCTCGAAATCCCTTTATATTCCAATTTCTCCGTTCGCCGGATCTCTGAAGCATCATGAACGGCCAAATACGAGATTAGATGACGAAAAAATCGAAATATTTGGCGAATTCAAAAAATTAGCCTAATCCCGGAAATTGGGATTAGGCCGATTTTTTGAATTCGCCAAATATTTCGATTTTTTTGTCTTCCTTTCCCGTATTTGGCAGTTCATGATGCTTCTGGGATTCGGCGAACGGAGAAATTGGAATATACAGGGATTTTGAGATCCCAAAATACGGGATCCCACCCTATTCAACACTCCAAATCACAATAGCAATAAATTATAGAAATATGATCCACACCTAAAATATGGGAAATTATAGTCATGAAATAAACAAGAATTGAAATGGATAAACGAAATAACAAATGAAGAATAAAACAATTGCAATCGAAATGGAATAAGAGAATCAAATAAACGAATAATAACAATCAGGGTATTCGTTGTAATATTTATATTCAAATCTTTCACGGTAATCATTTCTCTGGTTTCGCAACAAACGTTAAAGCCATAATAGCAACTTACAAATAACCATAAGCGAGCACGCGACGAGAAAAAACAGTCAATAGAAAGATGTCGTTTCATGATAAAATATTGACGATCACTTCAAAGGTTGCTTGAAATTTCTTGGGAATCTTCTGGACTTTGCTGATTGCATAAGTGAATTGCAATTGCCGAAAACTAGGTCTTTTTATAGGGTACACGAAATTCGCATATTTCGCGAACTTCGGGTTGCGAAGACTATAAAAGGAGCTGGATTTCTGACTTTGTACTTTTGCGATCGGCAAAGATTATAAGATTTCCAAGATATTTCAAACAATCTTTCAAGTGATCGTCATATATCATGAATCGACTTCTTCTGTTCACCGTTTTTCTCGTCGCGTGCTCGCTTATGGTTATTTGTAAGTTGCTTTTTGGCTTTGACGTTTTTAATTTGTTTAATTTTAGATGCCGCTGAAGTTGCAAATAAGACCGAAGCAGCGAAAACCACCGAGAAACCAACCGAAGCAACAAACACCACCAAGAAATCAACCGAAACCAAGCCAGATCCGTCAACGGAAGCACCTAAGCAAGATACTCCGACACCTGAGTCGACAGAAATTGAGTGGGCGGAAACGAGTGGTGTGAAGCATCCTGAAGCGCTCGTCCTTCTCGTAGCTTTCTTTCCACTTTTCGTGCTCTTCATTTAGAAGCGGCCGGTTCTTCAATTTTAAATCCATATAGGGATCATGATCGTTTAATGTTATATATGTTTAAAATAAAGTTTTAATATATTCTTTTAAATTGTTATATATTTGGTTTGTATATACGTATTTTGAAGTGATTTAGAAATCCGCCGCGAAGTTGAACCAGGAGTTGGGATCTTGGAATATCTAAATATGTGGATGAAAATTTGGCGACAGGTTTGTTTTTTTAAATTTGGTTTGTTTTTGTTAAAATTTGGTTTGTTTTTTATCTTATGATTTGTTTTTGTTAAAATTTGGTTTGTTTTTTATCTTATGATTTGTTTTTGTTAAAATTTGGTTTGTTTTTTATCTTATGATTTGTTTTTTTAGAAGAAGATTACCCAACTCTAGTTGAACGTGCAGCTGCTTCCACGTCAGAATCTAGTCCAGTTCATGAAGCAGTGGAAGTGATGGAATTCGAAGAAATGGACATTTTATAACCCGATGAGATGGCGGAATTTATGGAATTTAAATTTTTGCTAGATGAAGAATCAGAAATCTTAAATTAATTTTGCAACTTATGCACTTTCGCCCCCCCCCCCAAATGTTTGATTTATGCGAATTTTGGGGGGCCAAACTGACTGACCAGTGCAGTTCGGCCCCCCTCAAATTCGCATAAATCAAACATTTGGGGGGGGCCGAAGTGCATTGATCGATGCACTTTGGCTCCCCCCAAAATATTTGATTTATGCCAATTTGGGGGCCGAACTGCACTGATCAGTGCACTTCGCCCCCCCCCAAAATTTGGAGGGAGCCGAAGTGCATAAGTTCCTTAAATTTCATTGTTTGTACCAAAAAAACACATTTTTTGGCAAAAAATTGCGATTTTTGGCGCAAAGCAAATTTTTCACACATTACAAAATTCAAAATTTTGAATTAAAAATTCAAAGTACAAGTGAAAAATTCGTCAAATTTTGATTTGTGAGATGTGTACCGTCCTAGTGCCATGAAATCCTGATCTATCTTTTAAACTTATCTAAGCATCAACAAGAAAACATTCTTATGGCAAAATTATTCATCATAATTGGCTCTTCCACAGCAACACTCATACTAATTGAAATCCGATTTTTGAGCATTTCCAGTCCGGCCGACCGAAACTAAACAGACGCCTCATCTTTAATTTTTTATCATATTGCACATCGAAATAGCCACGTCCAACAATTGTCGCTTTTCAATCATCCTTAAAATTGTGGCCGCGGTTTTTAATAGCTTTGGGGATACCAAGATATATAATAAATAAAAAATTTTTGAGACCCCTCTGTTCACCAAAGGAATTGTTGAATAATTTGGGATTTCTCAAATTGTCCAAATCGACGTGTCGTTCATGACAGACATGTTTTTACTTGATTTTTAAGGCTCTAGGACACTTCTCAACGAATTTTATAATATATAAAGCGCTTGTGTTCGTTCGTGTATATAGGCGATCTTTTTATGGTGATCTCCAAAAAGTGTCCACGTGTTAGAGGTGGTGAAAGAAGAAAAATGAGTGGTCGATCATGGGCCCACCCCCTAGAGATAATTGTTTACAATGGGTATCCTCCTATGGACCCAATAGGGGAGAAAAACAAAGTAGCGTTTTTCACTTTTTCAACGGAAAACGCGCTGATTTCGACTGCGCAGGAGGTTTTCGACCATGGGGAATTCAATGGTGACGTCTAAAAATTATGTACGACCACGCAGGGATGTCATGCACGATCACGAAGGGATGCCAAAAATTAAAATCCGCGGTCATAGGGCAATATCCGAGGGTAAATCATCACTGAAGGAGCTCACTACGGCCGCGAAGTTAGCATCCTCAAAAATTTTACACCTTATATAAACTCAGCTTAGCCACACTTTGTAGACCTTTCCCAAATGGTTCGTGAAAGAGAAAGTAGGTGTGGTGCAGCTGTATGCTATTTACTACGACCTAATAGTGAAGATT
>JAQGBS010003381.1:0-11602 GCA_034698545.1 Acrobeloides obliquus
TGACCAATCGTTTCAATAAACACGATTTTATTGAAAATCAGGCAAAGTTAGACATTTTTGACATGCTTGAACGCAGCTTGCGGCATGTAAAAAAGTTGAAGACTAGGGTTGTCGAGATCTCAAAAGTCGAGTCTCGAATTGATCTCGTAGTCGAGATTGAAAATTTTTAAAAAAAATCATCTTGGTCCCCCCTTGTTTTTGCCCAAAATTTTGAAAATTTTGTAGAAAAAACGTAAGAGAGGACCATGATAAATTTTTGTTCTCAATCTCGTTCTTTGATCTCGATCGTCGAGATCGAGACAACTCTATTGAAGACTGACCATAGCTAAACAGTTTTTCGACCAACGATTTTTCAGTTGAACAGCTTTCAATAGTACTAGTTCGAATTGACATTCAAGCAATAGGTAGACAGAAATATGTATTTGATTTATTCTAATAAGAAATAAAACTCGGCCGCAGCAAATATTCAAAATTAGCAAACAATAAAGTGTGGGGGAAAGCAATATGGTTTTGTGTATTTTCAATCAGCAAACAGGTCAAGCACTGTTTTTGTGTCAAATCAGACAAGATTAAGACAAAAAAAGCTTATTGGAAAACTCTCTCTTATCAGATAAATATGTGTGAAAAAGAGTTTAAAGTAGAACAGAGTATTCAAATGGGATTCGTTCGAGAACGATGTTAATTCGATCAAACTAAGAAAGTTCTAGCTCCATTAAGGTTTCTGTTAATCCATACCCATTTGAAGACAAAATCCAAAAAAGTTCTACTAAAGCACAAAATTTCACAAAAAAACATAAATTTCACTTCAATACACTCACTACCATCCCTGATTCAGGGAAAAAATAAAAAAATTTATTTGAAACTGGTGTTAATTCGATCAAACAAAAAAACTTCTCTAGCTCCATTAAGATTTCTATTAATCCATTTAAAAATAAAATCCCAAAAAAGTTTTGCTAAAGCACAAAAAACATAAATTTCGCTTCAATACACCCATCACCATCCCTGATTCAAGAAAAAATAAAAAACTTCATTAGAGAATGATGTTAATTCGAACAAACTAAAAAAGTTCTAGCTCCATTAAGGTTTCTGTTAATCCATTTGAAAAAAAACCCCAAAAAAGTTCTGCTAAATCACAAAAAAACATGAATTTCGCTTCAATACACCCACCACCATCCCTGATTCAGGGAAAAATTGGCGCGCTCTTGTGTTGAATAAGCTTGTGCCGGACAATGATAAAAACTTATCTTCAAAATTTCAAAATGAAGGCGACTCCACAAATGTTCATGCTTCAACAAAAACGGCATTGAAGTGAAATGGTTGAATGAAGCTTATTGGCAGTATACATTCTTTAATGGCTTCTTGGCCAGGAGACGACAACTCATCACTCCACATCCAAGACCGAGACGAGATAATAATCCGGATTTGTTTCCATCAATAATTTGCTTTTCTAAGACTCCAATGAAACTTGTCACTTATTTTTGAAGAGAAAAAAGCAGCATATATGTTTTATTCATGGGCTTTTATACATATAAGCTTTTGACGATGAAATTAAATAAAATCTCTATAAACGTTGGAAGTCGGTTGCTAAAAAAAGATACTGAAATTTTTGAAGCATGCTCTTTACAAGGACTTTGGCATCACTTCGGTCGCAGCTACATTAGAGTGCGCCAGTGCAGCTCCCTTACAGGATAGAGAGTAGAGGTGTCCAGGGACGAGGCTATGCCTGGACTCAGACCGCTCAAATTTTGTCAAGCTAGGCCATGTCGGTATTTTTTAGCTCGACCTGTCCTGCTACATGCCGCCAAAAAATCTGTGTATAGTCGAAATTTTTGTTTGGCTATCACGGAACTTTTTATTGAATCAGGCAATGTGTACATTGAAACGAAAAGAAACGTGGATCCTTATATGGATTTTATGCACCCCTGCGTGATTATACTAAACTATTAACAGTACTAACTAATCCTTATTTTCCCTCCATACGATCACGCAGGAATGCATAAAAAAGCTATATAAGGGTCCACATTTCTTTTCGTTGTGTCGAAAAGACGCCACCTCGGTCGTAAATGAGCTTGGTGCCCCTATCGCTTCCAAAAAACGGGGAAAATCCAGGGGTGCCAAGTCTGCTAGACCTAGACTTAAGCTTGGGAATAGGATTAAGCTTAGGTTTAGGTCTAGGCTTAAGCCTAGGCTTAGGCTTAAGCTTAGGCCTAGGCTTAAGCCTAGGCTTAGGCAGGGGTGTCAAATCTGTTGATTTTTCAGTTTTTTTGGGAAAATCGGCCTTTTTGGAGAAGTACTCCCCACTCCTTGCCGACCTTTTTGCCTATACTTCCCTGTTTTTGGCTAACCGAAGACCAAAAAAATCACCAGTGAGGGATCCTTATGATTTTTAGAGGACGGACCTTCCCAGTGAACCTCTCTTACTACGACCACACATCTCTATCTGTTCTGTTTTCACTACTCTGTATTTTCGCCTATTCAAATTTTCATCATGTTTTAAAATTGTGTGTCATAAAACTTACTTCATTTTGTTGAAATAGTTATTCAAACAAAATGCTTGAATATTAAAACGAAAACATGAAAACGATAGAATTTTTTAAACGAATAAAAAATTCAAATTTAATAAATGAATTGATGATTTATTTAAGCTTATTTTCACTTTTTGTTAATTAATGGAAAAACCCATTGTTAATTAATGGAAAAGAATAAATCTGAATCAGATCTTTTATCACTTGGAAATGATCACTGCTCGATCAAAGATGAAGATAGTACGAGAAATGAAGAATATGTCGAAGAAGAAAATTCGATGTCCGAACATCTTTCTTCTATTGACAATGTAAGCTTAAGGCTGGACACAAGTTGTCGTACTTTTTCGGTACGATGACCTTAAAAGTTTTCATTTATCGTACTTTTGGTGTTATTTGGTAGTACTCATGAGTACTATCGAATGGTAAAAGAATTTTTATGAAAAATTTTTTTAGACACATCGTATTTAAAAAGTACGATAAAATTCCGATTATTTCGTCGTACTTTTTAAGTACGATAGGTCAAAAAATTTTTCGTAAAAATTCTTTTACCATTCGATAGTACTCACGAGTACTACCAAATAACGATAAATGAAAACTTTTAGGCCGACCGCAAGTTGTCGTACCACCGCATGAAACCGCAAGTTGTTGTACTTTTGTCGTACTTTTTTATTCAAAATGCACTAAAAAGTACGACTCGATACCGCAAGTTGTCGTACTTTTTGTCGTACCACGGTACGACAGAAAGGTACAACGGTACGACAGAAAGGTACAACGGTACGACACCAAAGTACGACGACAACTTGCGGTCGGCCTTAAGGTCATCGTACCGAAAAAGTACGACAACTTGTGTCCAGCCTAAATATCGATACTAAAACACATTCGGTACTACTTTGGATTAAAGGGCAGTGCACGCTATAACAATTTTAAAGAACAAATTTTCGTGTCAATAATTAAATTAATTGTAATTCAAGTTGCAATTTTGTTGAATTTGTGATAGGGCTGAGCGTTTTGCGGCGTTTTTGAAACCAAAAAACCTGCGGAGTTTGATGAAAACCTCGCCAAAAATCGATTTTGCTCCAAAAATTCAATTTTCGCCAAATTTTTTTTCAATTTTATCCATCCAGTTTTAAAACATGCGTTTCGGTTCAGTTTTCCCTACTCTTAGAATATACGTCAATTTCGTTTGTTTCTAGATGACTATAAATGAAAAACAAGAAGATCAGAATGAAGCTAATAATACAGAAGAATTTATTCAATGCGAGTTGGTAATAAAAGAAGAAATAGTAACACATACAGATCAAGCATACAGCGAAAGTGTAAATGACGACAAGACTCAAAATGAAGAACTCAAACCTCGGCGATTCGAGAAAGCCTTGCCGACAACAGAACCTACTCGACGATCTAAGCGCCGTATAAATGCGCCTTTGCGAGGTTTTTATTCAATTTTAAAAGGGGTGCAGATTGAGGCCCGATCTCCGTCGGAAAAAATTTTAAAAAAATGAATTTCTAGAGATAAAATAGCAAAAAATACCCTAAAATTGCCTGAATTAGGGGCAGGAAAGCGTGTTCACGCTCTGAAAATGGTTGCAATCGATTCCTCGCATAAAATTACCTCTAGAAAGTCATTTAAAAAAAATTTTCCGACGGAGATCGGGCCTCGATCTGCATTCCCCTTTAACAAAAAGATATTTCTCTAACTAGAGAGGGTATCGAACTGAGCAATCGATTTCGGCAAAATTTTGTTAGCAATCGATAGAGGAACCCTAAGTTACTTATCAAAAAACTTTTCATGGTCTGAGCAACTTTTGATTTTTCCTATTCCCCCAAAGGGGTCGATTTTTATAGAAAATTTCATAAAGTATCTATAAAACTTTTAATTTTTACAAATTTTGCTCTAAAACCATTTTCTTTATTGCTAAAAATCATTTTTCAGCAAAAATTAGCTAAAAAATTTTGGCTCTAGTGCACTTTAGGCGACCAATGAGTTTTTAGGTGACCAATGAACTTTTAGGTGACCAATCAAAAATTTACCGTCCAAACAAATTTTTAGGCTTAGGCCCAGACTTAGGCTTAGGCCTAAGTCTAAGCCTAAGCCTAGACTTAAGCTTAAGTCTAGGCCTAAATCTAAGCCTAGGCTTAGGCCTAGGTCTAAGTCTAGACTTAGGCCTAAGCTTAAGTCTAGGCCTAAGCCTAAAAATTTGTTTGGACGGTTAAAAAATTGATTGGACGGTAAAAGTTTTGATTGGACGGTTAAACGACGATTGGAGGGTTAAACGTCGATTGGACGGCTAAAGTGCAATAGAACTGTTATTTGACTGCAATATGAAAAAAATTATTTGGATATCTAATATTTGATTGGTCACTTAAATTTTTGATTGGTCACCTAAAAGTTCATTGGTCACCTAAAAACTCATTGGTCGCTTAAAGTGCACTAGAGCCAAAATATCTGATCCCGAATTCATGAAAAATAAAAAATCTACTTTTTGGCCTATCTCTGTACTTTATTAATTTTAGCTTTCAAAAACTACGAAACCGTTAAAAAAAGAAATTTTACTGTTCCTTCAAACATTAATCCCTTGTTTGCTTCTAATTCTAAGCAATGTGTTTAATTTCGTCGTGCAAAATCCACCAGAATGGAGCATAATTGTTAACACTGTGTTCCTTCAAACTGAATCGCTTCACTATCCAATATTGTACACTGCTTTGAACAAGTAAATGATATAAAAAGAGAATATATCTAGATGAAAATTTGATTTCAAGATTATTCTCTTTTTTTGGCTTTCCACTTCGATTTTCGCAAGCTTTTAAATTTTAAAATTTAGAACTTTAAGAAGAGAATTGAAAACCTACGTGAGAAATTGGTACCACAAAATATTCAATAAAAATGGATCCACTACAACGCAAATAACAAGATAACAGTGCTCACTACATATTTATAAAAATTGATTTTAGAATATGTTTTTGGATAATATTTTTTTTGAATAAATTTTATTTAACCCGGATTTAAACAGCAAGCAACCGATTTGAATGAGGATCCTTTGACGTTCATAAAGTTGGGATTGACACGATAAAGTTGGCATGAATAAAGTTGACACGATTTTAAATTTTTTTTTAATTTTGTAGGGAGTCAGGGAAATTTTTTTAAATTTTTTTAAAAAGGAATTTAATCCAAACAGGGCTACCACGTGAAAAAATATTTTTACATGAAAAAAAATATTTTTGATCGTTTTTGAAAAAAATGTACTCCGCCGTTTCGTGTCAACCTTATTGTGTAAAAGTCGTTTCGTATCAACTTTATGCACGTTTATCCTTTAACTTTTGCATGGGGATCCTTTTTTCCAATGAGGATCTTTATCTGAAAAACATAGACCTCCACTCAAGAAGAAGTGAAAAAATGACATCCATCTCAAATCAGATGTAAAACATAAAAAACCCCACACAAGGAGGTCTGAATTTGTACTCATCGTTTTCAAGAAAACGTAAATGAATAACAAGCATACATGGGCAGCACCCCAGGTGGAGTTTTCAAAAAAACCCACAACCCTCATTTGGTCCCCCTCCCGATAGGGTCGAAAAGTTGTTGACCAAAAAAAAGATTGACAAATTTAAAAAATTTTTTTTCCAAAAAAACTAAGTATTGATTAGATACAAAATGATTTTTTTTACATCCCCTCCAACCCCGACCCACAACTCACAACCCCCCCCCCTCCAGGTGAAAAACCTGGGGTCTGCCCATGTATGACAACAAGCCTATTAAAACAAGAACATAAAAAATAAGAATGTCTTATAAAAATGGGAATTAAGCTTCCGATTTATAAGTGATATTTTCTAAAACAAAAATAAAAGTTGATCTTAGAATATGTTTTTTAATGATATATATTTTTTGAATAAATTTTATTTAACCCGATTGCATCAATCAAATTGTCTTTTATAGCGTCGCCGTGTGTCTCATCATCGTCATACTCATAGCCGGCAATTTCACAAGCCATGCTGTGATATAATAGGAGCGAACACTTTAATGTGGTTATATATTATTTTAGTTGGCGATTTTTGGAATTGGTTTTGAATTTGAATTTTCCGCTAAAATTGAAAATCAGGGTTTTGGCGGAAAATTCAAAACCAATTCCAAAAATCGACAACTTCAAACGCGATTATCTCGACAACAATAACGATTCAGAATTTACTGTAAAAACAAAAAATGCTCCATTTTTCATGAATTTTCCAAATATATATAAATTATGGCAAATTTCGCTAATATAAAGAATTTACAATTTTTGCCCTCCTCGGAATGGCTAACTTCATAAGGCCATATCTCAAAAAGAGGTACCTGAATTTTTTTTAAATTTTATTTATTTATTAATACTGGTATTGTTCTTGCTTAATCAGCTTTCAAACCTCACGGCTGAATTAACGTTGATTTTCTAGAGCCGTTTTTGTGTAAAATTGGAGTCTATACAAAGCTACCAAAATTTCAATAAAATCGTCATATCTCGTTGGAAGTATGTCGGATCAAAAAGTGATGTTCTACAAAATTTTACGCGTTTTAACTAAATGGGTCCAATTTTTGCTATTCGCTCAAGGTGTCTAACTTTGAAGGACCATATCTTCGTATACGAAAAAGTTTTGGATTTTTGAAAGACAGATTTGTTATATTGGGGTCATACTTTTAGGCAACAATTGAAAAAAATCTGAGACTATGACTTTTTTGCTTGGTACCTTCATCTTCGAAAACCTTCAGATAATCTGTCATAAGATCCCAGTTCCTATGAGTGGATGCTTAACGAGAGTCGATTGTACCACACATTGGCGCATCTAGGATTTCATTTCGGAGGGACCGAAAATTTCCTTCGTACCCGAAAGGGATTAGTACAGAAATACCACTCTGCCCCGATGGACTCTAGGATTCGGAGCGATTTTTTGCTAGAAAAGCTGCTTTTTTACATCATAATATCAAATTGGTTAATTATAAATATTAGATGTTTTTTATTTGTAAAATTTGTTGTTATCTTTTGTCATGCTTTGATTTTTTAAACACAAATAAATGTTGTTAAAAAAATTTGATAAAATTTTTATTAAAATTCGAAAATATTGTCCCGGTTCCGACAAGTTCCGTCCATTTTTGCTGTTCCGTGTTCCGTTCCGATTCCGAACCCTGTTGTTCTGGTTTCAATCGTTGGACCTGTTCCGCGACAGCCCTGGTATCCACCTCCTTCCCCCTTCAGTGGCGTTGCCAGGATTTTTGACTTTTTTTGATACACACAATTTGTTTGAAAATATTTTTAAACGAAAGATCACCCCCGAGTTCGACTTAGAACTTTTGATGAAAAACTTTTAGAACTCCTGATAAATCGAAAAAATTATTTTGTGCCCCCATGAGTTTTCTTAGTTATAAGTCGAATCCGAAAACTTAATAAAAGAAAATGTTCCACATAAAATTAAAAAATCTTTCAAAAATTATATCTTTTTTCTTAAGGGTTTCATAAAAACGGCTCCTGAGGGTTATATTCTGAGGAACATTTTCCGCTATTAAGCTTTCTCATTGAATTTATAACTTTGAAAATCCATGGGGGCACAACTTTAAAAAAAAATAATTTTTTCGATTTTTGCTGGGATCAAAAATTTTTCGTCAAAGTTCTGAGTAAAACTTGGGAGTGATCTTTCATTTAAAAATATTTTCAAAAAAATGTGGATACAAAAAAGGCTTTTCTCGCACTGTATCACGATGAAATTAACCTTCAAATTTAATAGTTATCCTCCTAAAGCCTCCAAAAAAATAAGATTCGAGAGCAGGAAAAAGTTTAAAAAATAAGGTGAACCTGTTAAGAGACGTTTTCTTGAACAAACTTGAAAGGGCATAGTGTTAAACGGTTTGACTGCGCTCAAAATTGAATTTATTTAGTGAGATTGACGCATGGGAAAATTTTTAAAATTCGTTTCGAGTCAAATTGGGTTTCTAAAAAATTCAAAACCTTATTCGAAGTTCAAAAACCCGATTTTACGTTGAATTTTTGATTTTTCTAAACTGTCTAGAATTATCCTAGGTAATTTTTTCGGCCAAAATTTCAATCTGACCGATGTATTTCAACACGGAGAACATTTCTAGCATGATTTCGAAAAAATCCGAGAAAATTTTTTTTCGAACCCTCCTACTGTGCCCTCTTGTAAAAATGGCCCAAAAATCTAAGTTTTTCGGATTTTTTCCAAACCATGCTAGAAGTGTTCTCCGTGTTGAATTACATCGAATAGATATAAATTTTAGCCGAAAAAATTATATAGAGTGTTTTAGACGAGTTAGAAAAATCAAAAAATCAACGTAAAATAGGATTTTTGAGCTTATAATAAGGCTTTGAATTTTTTTTAGAACCCGAATTTTGACTCGAAATGACTTTTAAAAATTTTCCCATGCGCCAATCTCACTAAATAAATTCGACACAGTCGAACTGTTTAAGGCAATGTTTGACCTCTTGAGATAGTGTCTCTTAAACTTTGTTTATAGTTTATTCATTAATCAAAAGATGTCGACCAAAGATGGTTTGTGCCCTATATTTACACCTGTGTGTAATTGGAAACATATTTTTTTCTATTTTTGTAACGTTAATTATTTTTAAGAATCGTCTATGAATTTATAAACAGAACTGGAGACCGGGCGCTCGAGATGCGGAAGGGGAATATACATGGAGAAGAGCGCATTCGAGTGCTTGTTGTGAGTGTGTGGCTTTTGTGAGCCGAAAACCTTATTTTTCCGCATTTCCGAAAGATTTTTTGATTTTTGCCAAAAGGTGGAATCGAACCTGCGTCGTTTTGGATTAAAACCCGAAAAGTGGGTTTATTTTCAGCCACTACACTACACGTCCACATGAATTGAGCCCCAACTTTCTTCATAAGGATAGTGAAAAAAACAATTTTTTTAGAAATTTGTGTTTTGTGTGAATTTTGACATGAATTTACTATTTTTATGCGCATTTTGAGAGCCGGCGAGCCAAGTTTTCTTGCACAAAAAAGTTTTTAAAAAACAAGCATTTTGAGA
This sequence comes from Acrobeloides obliquus, assembly GCA_034698545.1. NCBI lineage: Eukaryota > Metazoa > Nematoda > Chromadorea > Rhabditida > Cephalobidae > Acrobeloides > Acrobeloides obliquus. The sequence goes on from JAQGBS010003381.1 coordinate 9,553, forward strand.
AAATTTGAAAAAGAAAAGAATTTTCAGAAAATTTAAAAAAAAAAAATTAAAACTTTAAAATTGGTTTAGATTTTGCACCCAGCGGGATTCGAACCCTTTGCATGCAAACCAAACGCTTTAGCCACTCGGCCATCGACACAATGGATGATACTTTCTTCGTTCTTGATCACGTATAAGCAGCCTTTCTTTTAAAAAATTTAAGTACTCCGTAAAAATTTTTTCTGAGGAGTACCCCTACAAATTTGGTATCAATCAACTTTTCTTATCGAGCTCTATCGGTTGATACCACCCGTAACGGATTTGGACTCGAGGTAACAGATTTCGCGCAGACAAACAGAATTTTGCGCTATATGTATTAGAAGATAAATAAAGTTGCAAATTTCTCCAATCGAATAACATAATTTTTCTTCATGCTAAAAAAACTTGTCTTTTTAGTTGCGATGAATTATAACTTAACCTATGAAATATTGGACTTGTATACAACACGGATGCATATCAATTTTGTCATCGATTTTTTATCTTCATTCGCAGCTTTAGCTATAATATTCCAATTTTCACCTAAAGCAATGGGAAATTACAAATATTTTTTAGTTAACATTACGGTATAAAATTTAAAAATAAAATAAAGAAAGTGGTTCGAAAAAAATGTCGTATATATAAGGGGATGGCCATAGGTGAACAAGGTGGTGTAGATCAGTGTTTTCCCGTGTATACATGTGTTTGTGTACACATGTATTGTGTACACACGAGCGAAATCTTTGTAGGAATTGAATTTGAATTTATTTCCTTTATAGATTTGTTATTTACGACAAAAGAAAATCTTGGGTCAATGTGTTCAACTCACAAGTACTCATGTGTAAACAACACAGTGTGTACACACGTGTACATATATGTACACATGAGTACGCGTGAGTTGAACACATTGACTCAAAATTTTCTTTTAACGTGACTAACAAATCTATAAAGGAAATAAATTCAAATTCGATTTCTACGACGATTTCGCTCGTGTGTACACAACACATGTACATACGTGTATACGTGTTGTGTACACACGAGCAAAATACACGTGTGTACACATGTGTTTATGTACACGTGTGTTGTGTACACAATGTGTACTCATGTGTACAGGGGACAACACTGGTGCAAATTTTCGGAATTTTGAGGGGAGTACTCTAGTTTTTGGTGCGAAAATGAGGAGGATCTGTCAAAATGACAAAATTAATCAAAATCGGCCAAAACCCCTAAAGTTCTGCCGTTTTGCTACCGATTTTGAGGGAGGAGATCATCATTTTTTGGGACACGGATGTGTTTTAGCTCTGCATCTCCAAACAATAGGAAGGGCGGTGGACAAAAAACTTTTTTTTTTAAATTTTGAAGCAAAAGATTTTCTTTAATAGATTTAGGGTAGATCTTTGTGATGTCAAAATTACTTTTTAGCTCTGCTCTCTTTTATTGGACACCCATACGACATTAATTTATCTACCTTTTCCTCTTATGCCAGCTTTAGGCACGTGTACACTTGGTCTAACACGACCGTATGGTATGATACTAGGGAATACCATCCAATTATGCATTTTTATGGAACTGATCGGTTTTTGTGGTTCCTCAATAATTTCGGCATTTATTTATCATTATGCGGCAGCTACCGATCAATTGGGATGGTTTCAAAAAAGAATGATATGGATCTTTATTGTTTGTCTACATGTATTTATTAGTATACCATCTGTTATTTTGTGTGCTTATACATCGATTAATTTAACAATGTCGACAGCTAATTTAGAAAAACTTAATAAGTTCGTGATCACGGTAGGATTTGAGCCTTTATTTATCTATTTTTTGTTGTTTAGAATTATCCTTATCTTAAAACTATTTATGAAGATCCTAATCAAAATTGTGGTATAGCACCAGTTGGACAGGAATATCCCATTAGCATCATTTTTATGGCAACAATTTTAATTTCTATACTTGTTGCATTTGGACTTGCGTTATTTTTCATTATTGCTACGTTATATCGTTTACATAAAAGAAGAAAATCCCTTAGTCAAAAGAC
>JAQGBS010003382.1:0-11602 GCA_034698545.1 Acrobeloides obliquus
TTAGGCTTAAACCTAGGCCTTATGCGCAAAAAAATATTCTTTTGCGCAAAAAAAAATATTTTTTGCGCGAAAAAAAATATTTGCGCAAAAAAAAATATTTTTTGCGCGAAAAAAAAACTTTTTTTGCGCAAAAAAAAATACCAACCTAAAAAATTGGTTAAGACAACCAATGCATTTATAATGTATAAAATCGTTAGTTTTTTCCATGTGTCGATAGATGATAAAAAAATTTTGTAGAATAAACAAGAGTTTTTAAGCAAAAAATGACTCGAAAATTGAAAATTTCGGTTAAAAATGGTCAAATGTCAATGAAAAAATCACTTAAAAATGGTCAATTTTGCCAAATTTTCGATGAAAAAGACATTGCGGGGTTATTCAATTTGCGGGGTGGGATTGCGGGATTTTCAAACATGTCCGTGCGAGGAAGCATGGCGGGGTTTTTTCTTAAAAAATAGTGCGGACGAGGTTTGTGGGGTGGGATCCCAAGCGCAGCCCTAATTTTCTAATCCCGGTCGGGGTCAATCCCTTTTGTTTCAATACAAATTTACATTTGAACACTTTGAAGATATTTCAAACGCAAATATCTCGAAAGGGTTAAACTTTCAAGGGGTAACGTAAAAACAAAAAATGATTAGCAAAAATTTCTCTTTTTTTAAAATAAATTTTCAAGGTCCGTTTAAAAGTTCAGTGGTCCTTTAAGTGGATAAATGGTGGGATAAAAATAGCTGGCTAAAAATATGCAAAAGAAATTGCTTACTATTAGCATTTAATGACATTTATGTTTTGTATAAAAATACATGCGGAACCCGCTTTAAGTGGATAAATGGTGGGATAAAAATAGCATGCTAAAAATATGTAAAAGACATTGTTTATTATTGACACTTAATGCATTTATGTTTTGTATAAAAATAAATTCTTTTTACCCTTTTATAATTTACATAAAAAGAGGAATTGAAGTGAATAGGTGGTCTTATAAGTTCTGTCCGGTGATTTAAAGGGTAAAATGGGATATTTTTATGCGCTGGACACAATTCCAACGTTATTTTGTGGCATAGACCTCGAGATTATAGCCAAAAATGGCTCGCTCTGGCATGTACATGGTATATAGAGTCATTTTTTATAATCTCGAGGTTTACACCAAAAAATAACGTTAGAATCATATCCAGTGCATAAAAATACTCTTCTAAAAAATTTCATCCGAATCGGACTTACTATGAAGTGATAATAAAAAATCATTTTTAACTTTTAAATCACCGGCAGAACATACAGGGTGTTAGATATAAGCCGGACCACTTAATCATTTCAACTTTATCTATTCTCTTTCGTACTTTTATTTTGCATTTTGATATGAATAATGCCTGTTTAGCAGCAAAAATGACTGAGATGCGACTCGCGATTATCAAACTTCACGAAAAAGGCAAATCAGAAATAGAAATAGCAGACCTTCTTGATGTCCCAAAAACGACTGTCCATCGGCATATCAAGCGTTGCGAAGAAACTGGAAGACAAGCCAAGAGGAAAACCTGAAAAAAAACGCTCAAAATCGAAGGAACATCCAACGTGCAAAGGGAATGATTTAACGCAACCCAACGACAAAGGCGAACTCTACTCGAAAGTTGGCCAAGAAACTTGGAATTTAGAATTTCTCTGCTCATCGAATCCTCCGCGAATATTTTGGGAAAAATCCGTTCAAGTACCTGAAGCGCCAAAAATTGGAAGAACCTGCAATAAGAAAACGTCATGATCGCTCGCGAGCCCTCTTGAGGCGATTTTCTAAATGTGATCGATAAATGTTAAAATGTTAAAATGATTAAGTGGTCCGGTCCGGTTCATATCTAACACCCTGTATAATACCCAAATACAGAGTGATACACGAGATTTTTTATATCAGACGTTTTTTATAGCCGGATTTTTTATATCGATATCTTGGCTACCCGAAAAGATTTTTCGATATTATTTTTCTTAAAGTTAAGTAGACTATGTGCATCAAACGAGGTGACTTTCGCCAAAAAATAAAAGTTCCTAATATTTTATTTTTGCCATACTCTTTCAGAATCCGAACGAATTTTTGAAAAATTCGACTGTTAAGGGTGTTTTTTACTAAGACAAAATATTGTAACGCAAAAATAAAATATTAGAAAATTTTATTTTTTGACTAAAGGGTCTGTTCCTCCGGTCCTTGTACTTGTAAAAAAATTTACAAGTACAAGTGAAAGTACAAGTACTTGTACTTGTAAAAAATTTATAAGTAAGATTTATAAAGACAATTATCCAAACAAACGTAAATTAACACTTTTTTACAAATACTTGTACAAGTACAACTACAAGTACAAGTGAACATACAAGTACAACTACAAGCACAAGGACCGGAGAAATAGACCCAAAGTCATCTCATTTGATGCACATTTAGCCTACCTAATTTAAAAAAAATCATATCAAAAAATTTTTTTGGGTAGCCAAGATATCGATAAAAGTCTGATGTAAAGAACCTTATGAATCACCCTTTATTTCCACAAGTTTCTATATTTGTTTATAATAAAATTAAAGCATACGTACGTAAAACCGTAATGCAAGTAAATTGATTTAAGAAGTGTAGACTTTTAAGCTAAATTTATTTTTCTTGCAACTAATCAATTTGTAGTCGAAATTTATAGATGTATAGAAGAATGAACTTTAATAAAACTAAAAAATATTGAAAAAATCTTTTTATATAAGACGTATAATGTCTGTCTGTGTGTTTGTACGGACTAACTTTTGAAGGTGCCATCCAAACCGTCCACACGATATACTATTGTGAAGAGGACGAAATTCTAAGAAATTTGACACCATTTTTGTGAAATTTGAAAAAAATTTTTTATTATTTTTTTGAGACCAAGAGGTAGAAATCGAATTTTCAAAAAATTGTTCAAATCGGCTGATTTTTTTCGTACTCGGGTGCATACATGGGCAAGCAGAGGGGTACTGGACGAATTGGTCCCAAAGGTTGTCGACCAAAAAAATGTTATAAAAATACTCCAGATAGGATTTAGGAGACATGAGAATTTCCCTCCTCCATCGAATTTCTGGGCGATTTTTTCAAAAAATTCAAGTTTTTTAATTTTTATCAAAATCACTTTATATGGGGTTTTTCTAGGCGAGAAATCGATTGTGCTCATTGCCAGACCGTGAAAACGTTTCCTTGATCCTGCATTAGAATATTTTCGCTTTAATACACACATCTTTTCCCTGAATCAGAGTCAGGGAAGCGTTTCCAAAGTTCGGCAATGTGCATTGATTCCTCGCAAAGAAAACCCCATATAGGGTTATTTTGGTGAAAATTTAAAGATTGAAATTTTTTTTAAATCTTTCAAAAGTCACAAAAATCCGCTTTTTTGGACATTTTGTAGTTTTTTTTATAATCTTATTGATTAACGGTTTTATTTTTTATCAACATCCCCTATTTTCCAACTTCCGATTAATACTTTCCCGTCTTGTCCTCAATCAGGTTTTGCCAGTTATTGCAATACCACTTTTCTCTATTGACGTGTGACAGTGTTGTGACGTGATCTTTCGATTTTTATCTTCTCTCTTTTGCATGAAAATCGACTTCTCACCCAAAATGGGGCATCTAACGCGCAAACTTCAGCGATGTTTTCCTCCTCTTTGTAAATCATTTGACAATCGGTAGTGGAAACTTCTAGTCGATTTTTCCATTCCGTTTTCATTTATTGTTGTAACATTTTTTGCCTGCAATTCACTTTGCTCTATTGTAATCGATTGAAACTTTAAAAACGAAAGAAACTTGATGAAGACGAACGAAAAGGTGAGTTCTTTTATTCAATAAAAATCATATTATGCAATTTGCACAAGAACACATAAAAATACCTAGTCTTATAAAACTTTTTCTATAAGACTAGGTATTTTTACTTTTTTTATACTTTTTTTTAAAACTTTTTTATATGGTTGACATAATTTTAATCCCATAGACTGAAAACGTAGCGCCTACGGCGCTCCTGTTTGGCCTCACTTCCGAGATATGCTCCTTAGTTTTCCAAGCGGTGCTCCGAACAAAAAATTTTTTTGCAAAAAATTTTGGACGGAGATGACAATCGAATCTATCTCCCTTGGTGTAGATAGCGAACGAATTCACCACTACACTATAGAGGCATTCATTTAGTACCCAGATTTTTGGACCATTATTATTACGTAAATATAAAAAATCAATTTTCTAATTCTTTAAGTGGGATATCCCCCCTCGATTTTGGTGTTAAAGAGTTTTGCCATGATCATGATGACATATTATGATAAGGGTTTGGATCGCATCTTCAAAAGTTAGTCTGGACACACAGACAGACATTACATGTTTTATATAAGATGATTATGATGCACTCAGAGTATACTTGATTAATATGATTAATGTGTGACAAAGAAAGAATCCTCTCATCCATAACGGATCGAATTAACTATTTTTTTTCATCATCCTTGTGACCGATTTTCTATTTTATTATAAAAAACTCCAACATCATTTTTGCTTAGATCGAATTAACTATTTTTAGAATGACGTAATTATAAAGTTCTTTTCTATAGCATAACAAGAGAGATCCCTTTCATCTGGGGGACTAATAGGAAACTCGAATTTTCCAAAAATTTTCCTAAATCGTCTGAATTTTTATATTCAATGGTTTTTTACGTGGGGAACTCAAATTAGAAGTAATTTTTTTTATTTTGACTACTGGAAGTTACCCCAACGAGGGGTATGCATCTGAAAAGCTTAAAAATTTGTATTCCCCGATTCAAGGTCAGGAAAGCGTTTTCATGTCTCAGCAATCGCGCAATCGATTAATCGATAGAAAAACCTATGAAGAACCATACATAAATTAAATTAAAAAAATTTTTTTTTGACCCTCCTCTTCTCAAGAAACGTTAGATTTCGTTACCTGTTTTAACGTGGCAAATTAAAAATTTTGGCAAAGTCTTTAGATTTTTGCAGACCCCTTCCCCATACAAACTTAATTCCTCGATGTACCCTAGACAGCACTTTGAACATTTTACAGGATGGCCAAAAAAAAAGAATTTTGTGATTTTTCAAAATTTTTCAAGTTTTTAATTTGCACCAAAATAACCCTAGGGTTTTCTATGCAAGAAATCAATTGCGCTCATTGCCGAATTTTGAAAACGCTTCCCTGATTCAGGGAAGAAATATGTATAATGAAGCGAAAATAGTATAATTTAGTGTCATGGCAACCTTTTCAAGGTTCGGCAATCGATTGCTCGCATAGAAAAACCCACGAAAGAATTATTTTGATGAAAATTAAAAAACTTGAAAATTGTTGAAAAATAGACAAAATTCAAAAATTCTTATTTTTTGGGTTGCGTGGGGGAGGTGGAAATTTCCACCTCTTTTCATCTATCGATTAAGTTATTTTATGGATTTTTTTAATTTGTGTAAATTTTATTATTTTTTCCGTTGATTCTTTTTTGCAAGACAACTTTTGAAAGCAACATAGTCATAAATTTGCTTTTGCTTTCATCTTCAAAATTTTTCTGAAGTGGACTCGTCCAGAAGAAACCAACGAACCAATGCGACCATAAAAAGCAGTTTATTTGTGTTGTAGCACACAAAAAATCATACATAATCTGTGGTCATCCATTCATTCATTCATATTTTTTCCAACAAGTATGCAGTGAATCGGAGAAGAAAGCCGCGATTTCTATCCATATTTGCACAACAGCGGTCAGCACTTTTGGATAGAGGACAAAGATGGAGGGGAGAAAGATTGCATATTGATTTTTCGATTCGTTTTGAGGTATCGCCGAAATCATGAATGGTCGGATTTATCCGGATTTGGAATTTGCGTATGTAGAAAGTGTTTCATTTACAATGAGCTTTATTTTATGTGAAGGATTATTTTCTTTGTGTTTATGGGGATATAATAGGGTTTAGCTAAATATAGGAAAAGAGAATTTTATATATGGTTTAAACTACCGTAGTTTAAACATTTACATATAAGGGAAAAACATAGCCATAAGAGATTTTATGAGTACAAAAAATAGAGCAGCATTATACTACAATTTGTGGAAATTTTCAATTTTAAAAAAATGTCACTTCCTTGAAAAACGTCCTTGAAATCGCTTGTTAAGATATAGGTCTTTAATAAAAAATTTTCATAATTCGATGATTTTCGGGTATTTTGAAGCCTCTCAAAGTCGACTATTTTCCTTTAAAATGAACAAAAATTGCACTATCATCATATTTTTATATATGTGAAAAACATGATTCTGTTCGTAATCTACTGTATCCCCTCTTGAAAGTACGGAAAATTATTTTTGTGAGCATCAATATAATACGAGAATAAAGGAAAAACGTAAGGAGTCGGAAGAATAGATGTAACACAATATTGTGTTCACGTATGCTGAGTATACAATAAATATATACAAGGCATCATCAAGTAATAAAGAGGTGCACTGTGATTGACGTTAAAACCACTTGAACAAACATTTGTACACTTTTTTATATCATATATCGTTGTTCTTGGAAACATAGGGTCCAAAATGGGGAGGGGGTCACGGCGGTTTTTTTTGCAATATTTTAAAAAAATTAGAAAAAAAGAGATGCCATTCGAATTTTAAAAAAATTTTTGACTTTTGACTCCGGGCGGGATCTAACGCACACCTTCATTTGATAGTCTGACTCCCTAACCATTAGGCTATGCCGCTCACTTTTTTATGTTGCGCGGGAAACGGAGTATATGATAATTATATAACCCTATTATTTCATTGCATTGTCCACTCAAAAAAATATCCCAATTTTTTCGCCAACTTTTTTACTTTTCATAATCCACCCAAATACAGATGATTTCCATTTCCTTTCCTCATAAATTTTCGCGAATGTTCACCAATGCGGAAATTGCCGAACGCCTAGATTTTATTCTCCCATCGAAATTATACGTGCAATCTGCCGGAAAACCCACTTTTTTCGTTCCTAAATATCCATGACTCTGCGATTTTGATTGAGTTCCATGTCAAAAGTTTTCAATAGGTCGTTAAATTTTATTGTCTAAGAGGAAAATTTACTTTTTTCTATACAAAATTGGGCTAAAAAGATGATTAAGAATAAAAATACAGAACAACATGTAAGTTTTGGATTTAATTTTATCCTAGGAAGCGATTTTTTAGTTTTGAGGTTCAATTTTTGTTCTTTCATAACAGCATAAATAAAAGTAGAGATTGCCCCATACCTGATCAGAGGGGGTTCATATTTTCCAAAAATTTGCTCGGGGAAGGGGCAACTTTGAAAATTCCCCCCCCCCGTGTTGACAACAAAAAAATCGCAAAATTTTGTTTTCAACCATTTTTTACAAAAATTTGCAAAGATTTTTGCGGGAGTGGGGGTAGTTCGGCAAGTTTCTTCTTTTGTAAGGTAGGAGTCCATTTCTGGGCCTCCCTGCTCAGGTATGGATTGCCCCCCCCCCCCACTCCACTCATACTGTCGATATCAAATAATGTCTCTCTCCGCTACACAAGACTTCACTCCCAGTATGAGTGTGAGGGAGACTGTGTGAGGGTATATTTAAATCAGAAAAACTCTGCTCCAATTTATTCTGTGATTAAAAAACTTCTATCTTGAGTACCTTTTTGTTCGAACACTTACAGCCGGGAGCACCTTGCGCATGAAAAGAAAACCGGTTCTTCATCAATTTTTGCGCACTTTTTCATGTGCACACTCTTCGCAAATTGCTCTCCCAGTTGGACGTCCAAATATGGTTGATGGTTTTAGTCGGTGAAGAGGTGTTGATTCTCCTGCTTCGAGTATTGTATACTTGTTCATCATTGAGGATTCATATTTTCTATGGACTTTTTTATATAAATGTTTGTGAGGATTGTCAGCAGGTTTTCTTCTTTTTTTATTTGGCAAATATGGACTCTGTGTTTGTGGTTGGATAGCAAAGTTAGGAAGGAAAGATTTTTTGTTGATTAAATTAGGCTTTTTGCATATTTTTTACGTTAAAACTTTATGGATATTTTTGATAGGGAGAAGGAAAGAGTGTAGCGCAACTCGAATTTCTACTGGGATGTCTTTCTCTTAGAAAGTCTACTAGGGGAGCGCACATCCAAAATCATAGCGATTTTTTTTGGTTTTCGTCCCGATAGAGGGGGGGGGGGGTATTCATCCCCTTTTCCTACTGAGCTAGCCTCAAGCCACTGGGCTAGCCTCAAGGACGTGGCTGGGGGGGAGAGGGACTTTTTGCCCAAATGAAAAATTGATATGTTATATAGGAAAAAATAAGATATTTTTATTAAAAAATATGAGTTTTTGATAAAACTGACATTTTTTCGAAATTTTCAAAACATATGGGGGGTCCTTAGGTTTTTTTCTGGCCTTCGGCCGGAATGGTAGTGGAACCGACCCTAGCCCTAGCTGTCCCCCTTACAGCTACGTCCCCTAGCTGTCCCCCTTACAGCTACGTCCCCTAGCTGTCCCCCTTACAGCTACGTCCTTGGCTAGTCCTCCTCGCTAGTGACATTTTTTATTGCCGCGCATTCTGGCTCTCTTGTGAGAGAAGGGTATTGTGTGCACTCAACTTATCATGTGCAAAATTGACACTTTCTCCAAACCTCTATACAATCAACTCTATATCAAATAACCTATACAGGGTGTTCCTAAAATTCGTGTACATCCCAATTAATTTCATGAGAATCCTCTTCACGACAGAAAACTTTTCACTAAAAACGATGTTCTACAAAGTTGTTCCTGAGATCATGACGAACAACTTTCTAGAACATCACTTTTTGTGAAAAGTTTTTTTCTCATGAATAATTAGGATGTACATGAACTTTAAGGACACCCTGTAGAATAGTAGCTTTTAGTAATAAAAAAAATTAGCGTTCGAGTAAGTGCAGCTCTCATGGACTCTTATTCATAACCAATGAATGCCGGAGTTGTGTAAACACGAATACAATTAGCTGGGGTGTCCAGTCATGAGCTGAGTCAATGTTCCACAGCGGATAGCTAGCTACGTTATGCAATGACCGGTTATAGCTTGAAAAGACTCTTTCGGGTACACATGACGAATATGTAATGTGTGGATGGACTGGTTTCTTTAGTTTTATAAAGTCATTAGATGTTGTTGATGATTGGATCATCCTGTTCTCATGAACTTTTTTTGAAACAGGAAAACTTTAGGCATAGGTTTTTTAAACGCCCCGAACGGGTTCCCCGCAAAGATAGAAGACAGTCTTCGAAAAAATTTTAAGCTAATTACAATTTGAGGGGTGATTGGACCTGATACTACAATTTGAAGCATATCCAAAATTTTAAAGGATCAGTCCACTAGGAAAACACTTTACGGCATGTTCTGAATCATTGTAGTTTTTGAGATAATTGCGCTTGAAGTTGTCGATTTTGGAAATTTGTGTATTATAACGAAAACATGAACTTCGTCCCTAAATCAATCAAAGTTGTATATTGACAAGAAATTTTTTTTAATTTTTCGTTTTTCATTGACTTACAAAAACTGCCAAAAAATTTTGAATTTTCGCGTCAACACACAACTTTTATTGATTAAGAGACGAATTTTCACTGCGCTCATGTTTTCGTCGTAATACACAGATTTGCAGTTATCTCAAAAACTATAACGATTCAAAACATGCCATAAAAACAAAAAATGCTTCATTTTTTATAAACTTTCCGAATATATAATTTTTCATAGTGTTTTTCGAGTGGGACAATTTTTTGAATTTTCGCAATCCTTTAAGAAAGGAATTGATTAAAATTTAAAAATTCAGCTCAATTTTTATATATTTTTGAGTCCTAGTTTTGTATAAACACTTGAAAATTTTCTAATTTGTAAAAATATTGCCATTCTTATAAGATCAGCATCCAATTTTATGTGTTTACAAAAACTCCAAATTTGCACAAAAATATTTACATACATATAAATTTCCTAATTTCTTGATCTTGTTTTGAACTCTTCCATTCAGATTATGTCAAACTTCGTCGAAATAAAAGCCTTCAAAAATAATAAAAAATAAAAAACCAGTCAACTTTCGGATAATTATCGGATTTGTGAATCTGACTCATAGCATGAATTTTATGGAGGTCAATTATTGAAAAGTCTGTGGAAAAAGCTTTTTTTAAATTGTTTTGTGTTAAGTAGAGCGAAAATTTTGGCGCTTTTCATGCTCTGATTTTTTGCACAGAAATTAAAGAAAAATCGAATAAAAGTGAATACTAAAAAGTCATAAAAAAATCATTAGCATCTGCATGATTTTTACCAAAATTCAAATAAATTTTCGATAAAATTCAAAGGTTCCATCTTATTATTATTTCCCTCCACTATACTCAATCGTAGTTAGCGGGATTGGAGACAGTACCTTAGCTAGGATTCGGGTTTGGAGGGGGCACGACTCTTTTTTAGGTTTGAGGGCAATACTTTTTTCAGGTTGGGGGAGGACATGACTCTTCATGAATGAAGTTTAAAAAAATCGCATTTTTGAGCAAAAATAGAGAAAGTCTTATATTTGTTGTCCAGCGAAGTTGGGCCAAATTTAATTTTAATCCTCTAAAATTCGCAAATTTTCTTAAAATAAACAAATAAGTTTGCCTTGTTTGAAAAAAATTTATGCTAATCCTATCCCAATTTGCGCATACTAGACTCCTTTTGAGACTATGATGCCGTTACTTGGTAAGCTCTTCGTTTTCACAGCCTTGAAAATAGAAGCAAGCCAATCAATAAATAATTGATGCTTTTAATAATGTTCAAATCCTTCTTATACTGAAAAAGGATTTTTTACACTTTTAAACTGTATTTTTTAGATTTTAAGAAAAAATGAAAATTTTCGAAAAAAAGAAACATTTTAGAGCCCCTCCCACGTAATTTTTTCAGTAATGAGAACATCCTATTTAAATTTTTTGGATTTTAGTACCTCCGTAGCCTATGACCTCTTTTAAAATTTTCCGGTTTTCTTTGCTTTTGTGTGTGTGTTTTTTGCAATAGGATCATTTTGTACAGGGTGAGTAAAAAAGTACATTTTTGTGATTATTGGGCTCGAAAAAACTTTTTTAGGAGCTTAAATTTTTTTTATTAAAAATGACCCATATAGGGGTAATTTTATGCGGGGAATCGATTGCGCGCATTCCAGAAGCATGAAAATGCTTGCTTGGCCATGATTCAGGAAATGGAGTTGGTGTATTGACGCGAAAATCGAAAATTTTTCTTTTTTTCCCCAGTACACTAACTTCATTCCCTGAATCAAGGTCAAGATAATTTTTTCATGCGTAGAAAATGTGCGCAATATACTTCCCGCATAAAATTACTCCCAGATAGATGCAAATAGAATTTTTTCGATTTTTGCATCGATACAATGACTCCATTCCCTGAATCAGGGTCAAGGAAGCGTTTTCATGCTTCGAAAATGTGCGCAATTGATTCCCCGCATAAAATTACCCCTATATGAGTCATTTTTTGTAAAAAAAATTTTGGGCTCAAAAATCACAAAAATGCACCTTTTTACTCACCCTGTACCTTTGTTGTATAGATTTACCTAAAATATTATCTGTGCAAAAACATATGTGTTTAGCCGATCTCCAGTTTGAGATAGTTATCGGGCTTCTTTCTGAACC
>JAQGBS010003383.1:0-11598 GCA_034698545.1 Acrobeloides obliquus
CCGAATAGGGGGCTTGAACCCCTGGCCTTGGGATTAAAAGTCCCACGCTCTACCAACTGAGCTAACTCGGCATTAATGAGTGACAGTACAAAATTGACCACAACGAAATAATTTTATTCATAATATAGACTAGACCTTACTTTCCCACAGAATTCCCAAGCAAAAAGATAAGCACATAAACAACTCCATGAAGGCCTTGTATTTGATAATTTTCTATAAAGTAGAAAAATTAAGGCATATGGGCTTAAGGGGTGAGAGTATTGCATTTCTCCAACAAAAAATGAGTATTTCTGCAAAAAAAATTTTGTGAACAAAAATTAAATCTGCTTCCCTTCCTCTTTCTTCCCCATCCTCATTCGTCTCCCTCTTTTCTCGCCCTTCCCTTTCTTCCTCCTCTCTTATTCATCCCTCCTCCTCTCTTCCCCACCTCCATCTCTTCTTCTCCCGTCCCCCATTTCTCCTTCATCCCATCTACCCTCCCCATTCCACTTCGGGTCCCCCCTTATGTTTTTGCCTAAAATTTGAAAAAAAGTTGATTTCTTGGGTAAAAACTCCTATATTTGGACCCACTTCTTAAATTTTTTGACCAAAATACATGAGCCCACTTCTTATTTTCGGGGGTATAGGAGCAAATTCGTAAATTTTAGTTGATGGCTAAAAAAAGGTCGTCAAATTGCAAATCCGAAAAATTTACGTATGCAAAAACCATTTTTTATTTTGGGTCCCTGTCCCCCCTGCTTGCCCACGTATGCTTCTGGCTACGCTACTTGCTATCCTACACCATTGGGCAGGCGGAGAGGAGGGGATAAGTCTTTTATATTGACGAATTATAAAATTACCAAGGCATATGAACCAGAAATTTCAATGTCCCAATCAAATCCTCGCACAAAAATTACTCGAATAAACTTAACATCGAAGATTGACATTTCTCTAGAATTACAAGTGATAAATATCGATTCAAATTTACAAAGAAACAAAATGAAGTTGTGTTCGACTACATAAAGACTAAAATGTTTTTATTTACGACAGATAAAGAAAACTTTCCAGCTGCAAACTTTTTACATGTTTTCGTTTGATCGATAGCTTAGAGAACAGTTGGTAAAAAATTTATTTAACAAATACAAAATTAAAGATTTGCATTGGGGTGGGGTGGAAGGTCATAGTTTTACTCAGAGGGTTGATAGCACATACATTAGAAATTGAATAGTAACGTAACTTGACCCCCAAGTACGCGGTATTGTAGTTGAATTTTGAAAAAATTAACATTTTCTCAAAAAAATAGTCCAGGTATGGGGCAGTGGTGTAGGCAAGGGGTGGATGCCCCCACTCTAGTGGACCAAAATTAAAAAAATTCTTACACAAAAGAGCCTCTTTACAGGGTGTATCAAAATAACGTTGTAAAAACAAAAACACTAATTTTACGCATCTTTTCTTTACATTTTTTGGTCGTCTACAAGCTTGTATTGACGCAGAAAAAGGATATATTGAATAGTGTTTTGTTTTGTTTTTTAAATTTATGTTAATGTTGTTTTGTTACAATAAAGTTTATATTGAGATTTTTGTTTTTACAACGTTATTTTGATATACCCTGTATGTTTTGATAATAAAAATAAAATTTTCAATTATTACTTTGTGCAAAAAATTTTGGCTAAAAGTGGGATTCAAACCCGCGACCTTTGTGGCTAATAAACCGCTGCTTTGTCACTGCATTAAAGTCCATTTCCGCCGCAAATGGGAAAAAGTCCAGACGAGATGGCCAAGTGGTAAAGCTCTCGTTTTGCACTCCGAAGGGCGAGGGTTCGATCCCGGAGGTCGAAATAGAAATTTTGTAGTTTGTATAATGACATCTTGAATTATGATATTTCTGATTTCGACCTCCGGGATCGAACCCTCGGCCCCCGGAGTGCAAAGCGAGAGTCACTTGATTATCTCTAGCAAAATCTGATTTTTCAACGTCAAATCTGATTTTGGAGATGCGAAATTTTGTCAAATTTATAAGAAATATAATGGAAAATTATCATTTTGCTGATTTTTGCTTTTTGAAGTCAGATTTGCTGATTTTGAAAAAATGTTCTTGACATCTCTAGTATAAACTCCCCGAACCTGGATTCTCCTATGTGCCTGGATGTAATTGATCATTTATTAAATACAAATCTTTTTTAAATCAATATGTTCATTCAAATCAGTTTTCAACCATAATTAAATCATAGTCCTGGGTGGTTTGATTTAATGACATAGCGCATAGCTGTATGTCTAAAAATAAAAGAACTTCAAATGTCAAAACTCGAATCTGAAGGATTTTTTATTTTGACCACTAGAAGTTGCCTCTATTCGAGTTCTTCATGTCTAAAAACCCTTGAGTACAAAAAATTAGCTGATTTGCTTACCGTTTAAGAAAAGGCAAAAACTTATGATCGCCGGCTGGGATTGAACCAGCGCCATACATATCAAAATCACCATATATGAAAAAAATAAACAGGAACATGATCTACAACCAAAAATGGGCATATGCAACAAATTTCATAAAAATCAGAAAAACTTTAATTTCGAGCCGGGATTCGAACCAGCGACCTTTAGGGCATCGTGGTATAATGCCCTAGCGCCTTACCGGGGGACCAATTTTGGCCTAGTGCTTTTGAAAAATTTCCCATTTTGCCCGCCGTGATAACAGTTTGTTATATGCACGAGAAGTTCGATCGATTCATCGATAATTGTTTGAAAAATAGAAATGTTATTGATACGACATTTCTTAGTCTGCAAATGAGTAATAGTTTATTAGTAAAATTAGTAAAAATGAGAAAAAATACGAGTAGTGAAAACATACACAAAAATGTTTTGACACTCGCCGAATTCTGATTTAGGCGGCACTAAAAGTTGTTTTGAATGACGAAAATTTATTCGCTGTGTAATTAAAAATGCCAGCCTTTATGTAAATATGGGAAATATATATAAAGAGGTCATTTAAGAGATAAATATATAATAAGTTAATTACTACGGCCTAGATTTATTTACAAATTAACTGTAGTGAGGTGTTGTGTTGTAGTTGACCATCCTGAAGGGTCAAACTTTTGATTTTCAATTAAAAATAATGATTAGGAAAAAATACTACGATATTGAATTTATTTTTTGCCTCTCATTATTTTCTTGGAAATCAAAAGTTTGGCCGTAGAGGGATCGAACACGGTGATCTCAACGTTTCTTAACTTCCCCGATCGGACAGATCCATTGCGCTATGGAGTATTTTTTTTATCCATTGCCCTATGGAGTATTAAAAATTTTGATTTTTGATGGAGTGGAAACGGACCAGTGCCATAATTATGGGGACTGGGGAACCTTCCCCCAAACCTGAAAATTTTTTAATTTTCGAAGAAGAAAATTAAAATTCAAAATTCCCCTTCCCCAAATGTGGACCAAAATTAAGGAGCTGAAACGGGCTATATCTGTTGCTTTAATGCCACAGTTTATTACACTTTATTATAAATTTTAACTTTTTTTAGGTAGACCTAGCACTCAAAGTCCATTATTCAACCACTGTAAACAAGGCTAAACTTGAATGTTTGAGAGCAAGAGATACACTTCTAAAAGATGTTCTTAAAGAAGCTCGTAAAAATTTAACCTTGATAGCTGCTGATAATAAACGATATCCTTATATATTAAAAGGTCTAATTATGCAAGGACTGTTACAACTATTGGAACAAGAAGTCATCTTGAGATGCAAGTAAGAATTTTGTATAGATCTAAGTAAAAAAGTTATCTATCACCCTGGCCCCATCTTCATCACTCCTCATATATTCTAAAATTTAAATTTTTTAGAGAATCCGAACTTGAACTTGTTGAAAGTATCCTGCCTGAAACTCTAAGAGAATTTGAAAAAATCTCTGAACTTAAAACGGACGTCATTGTTGATACTAGAAAGTGCCTACCAAAAGATGCCGCCGGAGGTGTTGAACTTAGTACACGAGATGGAAGAATCTCTGTCATGTCAACTCTAGAATCCCGATTAGACCTAATTTCTGGTCAAATTGTACCACAAATAAGAACTGCCTTGTTTGGAGCTAATCCAAATCGGAAATTTTTTGAATAAGAATATTGGTTAAATAATTTTATTTTTTATAACTCTATGAGACGAATAAAATGACACCAAAAATATCCAATTTGAAATTTGATTTGAGTTATGAAACAGGCTTTCGTTTCAATAACTCAAATCAATTTTCAAATTAGATATTTTTGGAGTCATTTTATTCGTCTCATAGAGTTATAAAAAATTGCTACAATGTTCATTTTATGAAAATTTTAAGATCTTTGTAAAAATGGATTTTTTAAAAATAATTCGTTTCAATAAACAGATTTGAATCAGGAATTCAAACGGCATCAATCCCTTCGCTTCGATACACAAACACGTTTAAAATTCTTATGCAATTTTGTATGTCAAATACCTCAGGGTTGTCGAATTAGAATTTACTTCCAAAGTAAAAAGTGGTTGCCCCAACGTGAACTTTTTTTCCACCTTTGAACAAAAATTCGGTTCAAGTGGACTGGTCCCTTAACTCTTATTATTTGCATATGAGAAAAACGTGAGTTGCTTTGATCACATTTGTTTATTTATTCTTTTTCAGTTATTTTCTCCAAATGCCTTTATAAATTCATTAAAAGTTTCATACGGACCTCAACAATGAATATATGAACAGGGCTCGGAATGGGTCTTATTTCTAAGAAATGTTCTTATTTGTTATTCTAGCTGAATTGCCAATAAAAAGTGGCCCGAAAAACCAAAATTTTTGTAATTTATAAAAATCATAATGTTCCCCAATTATAATTTTTCACAAAAATGGCCAAATTTTTACATTTTTTCACCAAAAATGATCAAAATTTACCATGGTTTTCAACAAAAATTGCAAATTTCTGAGCATTTTCAGATTAAAATCGGCCATATTCCCACAAGAAAAACGGCCATATTCCCACACTTATTTGTTATTCTAGCTGAATTGCCAATAAAAAGTGGCCCGAAAAAACAAAATTTTTGTAATTTATAAAAATCATAATGTTCCCCAATTGTAATTTTTTACAAAAATGGCCAAATTTTTACATTTTTTCACCAAAAATGATCAAAATTTACCATGTTTTTCAACAAAAATTGCAAATTTCTGAGCATTTTCAGATTAAAAACGGCCATATTCCCACAAGGAAAATTTTTTAGCCTGCGTTCTGTTTTTGCTTTAAATGAAGGTTTTCTTAAACAAAAATATTTTTTCGTGTAACATGTTTTACTTTTTTTTGTAACATAATTACTTGTTTTGTAACATCTTTTTGGTTGTAACCTTGAGTATTTTTTTTGTTTCTTGTAGTGTAGTGGCTAGCGCTGTGTGCTTCGATGAGACCGATGCTGGGTTTGAGTCCCGTTTGGAGCGATATTTTTTGCACTTAATTTTTTCAAATTTAATCCAAAAAATACCGCTTTCTTAAATTTTTATGTGAAAATGAAGAAATATGTGTTTCTTGTATATTTTTTCGGAACCTATTTAACCGAGTAGTATTTTTTTATTTGAGTAGATAAAATATTTATGTGGCCCCTGTTATTGGCTAGCTAATATAGTGTGTGATGTTTGTGAGGAAAATATAAAGCAACCATTTATTAGACTAGCATAACATGGGACTATTTAAGAGGCGATATTTCGAAAGTTCGAACTTTTTGGAGATCTAGCGGCACTAGGTGAACTGATGATGGGATATGAAATTTGGGACCAAAATAAACACATTGGTGCATTTGAAGTAGTGTGCAAACTTGAAAAATGCCCATTTAGGCCTTTATGAATGATGGGCACTATATGCTCATAATAGGGGTTTTTTACACTTTAGTATTTTGAGCATATTTCTTGATGGTTAAATCCAATTTTGATGATCTTGGTGTCTCGAACTCCGAAAAATATTTTCTTGGCTCTGAAGTTGATGACCGCATATTCGAAGGTTTTTTACACCTTATTATTTTGAAAAACCTTCAATGCAGAGCCAAGAAAATATTTTTCGGAGTTCGAGATTTGGCATGGGACTAATTATAAAATAAAGTAGAGATGTTGTAGATAATTTTTAGGGCAAACCGGAAGCTCCCGTGGGAACAAAGTTTTTTTCTAGAGCCATTTCTTTAAATTTTTGATCCCTCGGAGAGCAGGATCCAAAGACACCAAGATCATCAAAATTGGATTTAACCATCAAGAGATATGCTCAAAATACTAAAGTGTAAAAAACCCCTATTATGAGCATATAATGCCCAACATTCATAAAGGCCTAAATGGGCATTTTTTAAGTTTGCACACTACTTCAAATGCACCAATGTGTTTATTTTGGTCCCAAATTTCATATCCCATCATCAGTTCACCTAGTGCCGCAGGAATTCGAAATCTCGAGATATCGTCTCTTAACAAGCAGCTAAAGGCAAAGGAAGAACAGCAACAGCTGCTCTTTAAGCAACTAGAGACTACAAACTCTAGGGGCCTCATTCATTATAATAGACAATATAATTTATTTGAGTAGACAAAGAATAAGCCTAAGGCTAAGCCTGTTTAAAATTTTGAGGACACACTTCTTGGCGTTCGTGTAAGTATTTAAATTAGACTAATCCATTTTGATGTTATTGAGTTCAAGAGGTTCCAGACAGACGTATAGAGAGATATACGCACGTACTAACAAAAAATAAGAATGCCTTTCAACTGGAGGGGTGTTGAAGTAAAAAACATCATCACTTCTCTCGTTTCTTTACAATCCTCAAAAAGACCAATTTGGGAAACGAAACGGGCTCTAATACTATTCTTACCGCCTTGATCATCCATTACTAATTCCATCATAATTTGTATTTTAGGCGATCTTAATCTGATGACTACATAAACTAAAATAATTACTTTTTTCTTAGGAATTATTAATTAAATATTTTCACTTAATGAACATGCAAAGGTAAATGTAGTGTTGGTAAATATAGTGTCGGGCATTAGGCTTAGGCTTTAGGCCTAGGCTTAGGCTTAGGCTTTAGGCCTAGGCTTAGGCTTAGGCTTAGGCTTAGGCTTAGGTCTAGGCTTAGGCTTTAGGCTTAGTGTTGGCTTAGGCTTTAGCCTAATCCAACACTAAGCCTAAAGCCTAATGCCTGACACTACATTTACCAACACTACCGACATTACCAACTACATTTACCAATTGCCACATGCAAAGCGTTATTTACAAAAATTTATTTCCCTTTAAGCATTAAACCATGAATTTGAGCTCGAACACTTCTCTTGAAGAATATGAAAATTTTATGAAAATTTATTCAATCCTGCCATACTTCTATTATATTACTGGTGGGGCTACTATAATATTATTTCCTTTAATGATTTACATAATTTTAAACCATTCGCCTAAACAAAACAGGACTATAAAATTTCTGTTTTTAAATATTGTAACAACTAGTTTTATCCTTTCTATGGCATATCTTTTATTCTTGCCTGTGTTTATCGCCCCCGTTGTTGGATTCACTATGGGGTTGAGTTCAAAAATTGGGGTCACTGGAACTTATTTATTTATTAATATTTTTTCACTAACCATATCAAATCTACATATAGTATATTTGGCAATGTTATTCCATTTGTGTCGAGCTATGTCAACCAAGGAAAGTTTAAAAACTGATTATGGCGATAAAAAATTGTTTATTATTTATGTAGCTTATATTATTATATTTGAAACTATTATAACCACATTACTTAATCTTGGTCTTAATCAAGATATCATGAGTTTAACGGACAATAATGACATAGAAATTATGGAGATGATGAACTTATTAAAAATTATTAAAGAATATCAGGTATCAAAGTCATTTACAATACAGCCAACTCTCGATACACGGTATAACAAAGTTGCAAAAAATGCCGCGATTGATTTTAAAATTGTTCAGGGCGATTATTTGAGCAGTAATCTTTTAATATTAAACAAGAAATGTCTGTCTGTCTGTTTGTGTCACCGAATTTTGTAACCTTAAGTCCAATCCCGTTACGACTTAGATTTTTGGCGAGAGAAGAAAAACGACACCAAAATCATGGGGGTACCTCCTCTGGAAAAAATTAAAAATTCAATTTTTCAGTTTTGCCTTTTCAACTGTTGCCTTCATGTCGCAGTTTGTAAAGTTAGTTTTGCAGTCGGAAAGGCGCAGGTTCGATCTCCGCCGAAATATTTTTGCTTTTTCAATAAATGTTCTTTTTTGAAAAAAAAAACGAAAAATTGGATAGAAATTGAAAAAAAATTGAATAAATTCGAACAAATTGAAAAAATTCGAACAAATTCGAACAAAATTTTAAAAAATTGGAAAAAATTGAAAAAGATCGAAAAAAATTGAAAAAATTAGAAAAAACACTGGAAAAAATTGAAAAAATTGGAAAAATTGAAAAAAATTATAAAAATTGGAAAAAATCGAAAAAAATTGAAAAAAATTGCCCCAGAGCGCCGAAGGCGCTCGGTCTCCCGGTTCTAACTTTTTGAGCCCCTGGAGCACCCTTACAAGGAAAACGAATATCTCGGTGAAAATTCAATGAAATTTGATAATTTATTTTTTTAATCTGTCCTAGAAATCGAGCTCTACAAAACTAAAACAAAAATTTTCTGATCGAACCGGAGTTATCGTAAATATTCTAAAATAAGCCCATGGGCTTATTTTTTTCAATCTCCCAAAAGGATGGGCTTATTTTAGAGATTGGGCTTATTCTAGAGACTGGGCTTATTTTTTTCAACCTCGAAAAAGGGTGGGCTTATTTTAGAATATTTACGGTATATGGAAATTTCGCATTTGAAATTTTTTTTATTTTTTGCAAAAAAATTTAAAAATTTTTGCCAGGGCAAAAACTGTTGAGACAGTTAGGAATCGAACTTGATGAAATTTCTACGAGATGAACGTCTTTGCCACTTGCATATAAGAAATTGCCATATGGTTTACCTTATGAATTGCCCATAGGAATGTTTAAAGAGGGATAAGAATTAGGGACTAATCTCTGAAAAATTTTTTATGCCAAAACAGCCTATATAGGGGCAAAATCATGCGAAAAATCGATTGCGCGCATTCCCAAAGCTTGAAAACGCTTCCCTGATTCAGGGAAATAGATGTATGTATTGAAGCGAAAATCGAAAATTTTTGAAATTTCTCCCTCAAAATCATAGTTCTGGGGGTAATTTTATGCGGGGAATCGATTGCGTGTATTCCCGAATCTTGAAAATGCTTCCTTGACCCTGATTCAGGGAAATTAGTACATGTTCGAGTTTCTCTTCAATACACACTCTTATTTCCCTGAATCAGGGTCAAAGAAGCATTTTCAAAATTCGGGAATACGCGCAATCGATTCCCTGCATAAAATTATCCCCAGAACTATGATTTTGAGGGAGAAATTTCAAAAATTTTCGATTTTCGCTTCAATACATATCTATTTCCCTGAATCAGGGTCAGGGAAGTGTTTTCAAGCTTCGGGAATGCGCGCAATCGATTTTTCGCATGATTTTGCCCCTATATAGGCTGTTTTGAAAAAATTTTTTTTCAGAGATTAGTTCCTAATTCTTACCCCTCCTTTAAAATTTTTAGACATCTTTAATAATATATTCACCATTCAAGAATATGTGGCTATTAATTTATACCATAATAGCTGGTATAATATTTTCTCTAGATACATTTTTCATATTTTATTTCAATTCCCAAATTATATACAAGATCAAAACGGTCAGCAATATTGTAAGCGACAAAACTTTTCGAATGCAATTGATTTTCTTCCGAGCAGTTTTTGTGATGAGTATTTTTACGTTTGTTTGCCTACTATTGCCGATGATTCTAATGATTTTTCACGCCTCCCATATCATAAATAATGTATATATTACCATCATTGCATCCGCTTTTCAGCCTTTACAAATACCTATAGGTTATTTTTTAATAATATTGCTTGTTAAATCATATAGAGACTTTGTATTGAAAGTATTATACTTAAGGAAAGAAACTTATGTGCAAGTTATCGAAAGTAAAAATGGACAAAAAAGATATAAAATTTTCATACATTTACAAAAAGGATGATAAGACGATTTTAATCGACATTAGTGGGGGGTAATTTTCATTAAAGGACCAGTCAAGTCAGTTACAACCATATGAAAAATGATATATTCGGAAAGATCATGAAAAATGAAGCATTTTTTGTTTTTACGGCATGTTCTGAATCGTTGTAGTTTTCGAGATAATTGCGTTTGAAATTTTGAATTTGTGTGCAAGCTCTTCGTTGTAATACACAAACTTTTTTGAATTTTTTGCGGAAAAATGGGATGGGGTAAAACGGGTTGGGTGAGGTGTTTTGGGTGAGGGTGAGGTAAAACGGGTGAGGACCGGGTGAGGCGCTATTGATAAATGCGTTATTAATAAAAACATCATACATGGGGGTAAATTTTGGTCAAGAATCTGAATCCGGGGTCGATTTTATTCAAATCCCCATGCTTATCCGGCATTTTCACATTTTCAGTGTTTTCGGTCCATTTTGAGGGGGGTAAAACGGGTGAGATTTCCGGGTGAGGCACAAATCGAGGGGAATTTGCACTAATGTCATATATATATATGGTCTTATAAGTGGTCTATGTGTATGCATAGGAGTTAAACATGCGTATAATGCTCGAATTAACCGAAAATAATTTATCGATAAAACGAAATCAATAAAAGTGTAAATGCTTAAATTTTCGAAAGGGGGTAAAACGGGTGAGATTTCCGGGTGAGGCACAAATCGATGGGAATTTGCACTAAACTTCACTCTATATGATCTTGTTTCCATCGCTCGATAGCTCAATCGAACGCCCTAATCACCGGATTTCTTTAGAAAACAAAATTATTGAAAAAAATTTTATTTTCGATTTTCTAGCCCACAAATAGTGAAAATTACGGTTTTTTAAGAGATACACTTTCTTGGGTGTTCAAAGGTTGCCTTAAACGGTTCGAGCGCACTCCAAGTTGAATTTATTTAGTGAGATTAACGCATGGGGAAGTTTTTAAAAGTCATTTCGAGTCAAAATTCGAGGGATAAAAAATTCAAAACCATGTCCGAAGCTCAATACCATCTATTTTACGTGTATGTTTTGAATTTTCTAACCTCTCTAAAACACCCAAGGTAATTTTTTTCGGCCAAAATCTCTGTATGGTAGATGTATTTCAATATGGAGAACATTTCTAGCGCGGTTTCGAAAAAATTCGAGAAAATTTTTTTTCGGTCTCTCATTTCCCTTCGATTTGTCCTCACCCGGAAATCTCACCCGTTTTACCCCCCTTCGAAAATTTAAGCATTTACACTTTTATTGATTCTGTTTTATCGATAAATTATTTTCGGTTAATTCGAGCACTATACGCATGTTTAACTCCTATGCATACACATAGACCACTTATAAGACCATATATATGACATTAGTGCAAATTCCCCTCGATTTGTGCCTCACCCGGAAATCTCACCCGTTTTACCCCCCTTCGAAAATTTAAGCATTTACACTTTTATTGATTCCCTTTTATCGATAAATTATTTTCGGTTAATTCGAGCATTATACGCATGTTTAACTCCTATGCATACACATAGACCACTT
>JAQGBS010003384.1:0-11596 GCA_034698545.1 Acrobeloides obliquus
TTTGGGTTATTGAAACGAAAACATGAATCAGAATTTTCGTTTCAATAACCCAAACAATGTTCAAATTGGATAATTTTTCTCCGAAAAAATTGTTTTTGAAAATTTTTGTAAAAAATACATTCTTAGGGGTAATTTTATGCGTGAAATCGATTCCGCGCATTCTCGAAGTATGAAAACGCTTTCTTGACCCTGCTTCAGGGAATGGGGTGGGTGTATTGAAGCAAAAATCAAATTTTCAAAAAAAATTTTTTGGAAAACCAACTCCGATGGTTATCCTCTTTAAGGCCATATCTCGGCCATTTTAAATCTGCTAATTTTGTGTTTTTATGTAGTCTTGAGATTAAGGCGAACAGCTATGTAGAACATTACTTTTTATGAAAAAATTTCATTGTTGAAGAAAAATCAAATCGGTGGATATTAAATGAATACCCTGTATATTTTTTATTTGCCTTTATCTTATAGCTCAGATTTCCGTCAAATTACCTTCTGTTTTAATCCGTACCTAAGGGCGCGGAAAGAATGCAAGGATTTGTCAAGCGTTAAGATTTTTGGCTACAAATCTTTGACGAAAGCTTTTACTTGGATAAAGTTGAATAAAGAAATTATACGCTTCATAGGCAAAAATATTTTCTATATGGCACATCTAACGGAATGCGCTGAATAATAAGATGAAGATAAACTTTAACCTTATACTTTTAACAGATTTAAAAATGAATTCTGATCAACCATAAACATTTGATGAGAATTTGGCTTGAAGTTTTAACTTGTTTTTGATAAAGAACTTAGATCTTTGGTTGTATTCACGAATAAATTAGATATAAACATGCATTTCCTCAATTTACATTTAGTCAACATCTAAACCATCATTCCTAGACGTCCTTTATTACTATTTGAAGTAAAAGATGGATCCATTTGAAGTAAATATCAATCCCAGTTGTCTTAATAATCAAACTTTTTGCATCATTGTGACAGATGCTGGAAAATATTTTCCAGTTTACCTCCATTTTACCTCCTTGATTTCTATCTTATTACTGCTTGTAATTATATTTATTTCCTTAAATAAGAAGCTCAAAGAGTGCTACAAATGGTTTATTCTTCATACTGCTATATTAAGTCTTGCTTTTATTTTAATTGGGGAAATAATAAACATGTTACCACAAGCATATGTCAACCTATACAAGTTACATTATTTTAGTGCCTTTGTCGGCAATCTTTCTGTCAACTCAATGCTACTACTGTCAACTAATCGTTTTATTTTTCTATATTACAAAACCTGTCACTATCGTTTATATACGACCAAGAAATACATTTGGATCATGATTTTATTGTATGATCTAGCCATTGCTGTCATATTGCTAACCGTGAAATCTTTATTCGTCCATCATACTGTTGAATACATTTTAATTAGTATACTCTTGGTTTTATATATAGCCTTTCCTGTTTTGATCTTCATAAAAATTCGAAAAATGGCTAAGCTATTGCCAAAAAATCATTTTTATTCCACAACTCTGTATGACCTTCACAAAGCGGCTCTAGTTTGTGCTTTCCAAGCTTTCATGATTTTAATTTTCTTAGTTTCTTCATTCAGCCAAAAAATTTTACTCTTCTATTTAAACAATAATATGTTTTTATTAAATTTTTATCAAATTTTGTCAAATTTTCATAGAGTTTTGTTTGAAATTTTTGTCATAATTGACTATTGTCTTATGTTATTCATTTTAAAAGCCTATCGCATTCTTTTAATGGAAGAATTAAAGAAGATTCGAAAATATTTATTGAGAAAGAAGACTACAAGTACTAAACCATATGTAGCAAAAGCTGGTTGTATAGCGATTGTTAGAGCCCCCTATTAATTCGTTCCGAAATTTATACTTCTGTCGTACGAGTTGTACGATAGTGCATTTTTGTGTTGTATGGCGGCGTTTATAGTCTGTCGAACGATATGTCGTGCAACATGTTTTACTGTGATCCAATAGGGAGTTGTATATGGTGCTATAAATGTGTGTAGTGTGGGAGGGAAATAAGTATAGCAACTATTTATTGAGTACACATGATATAAGACTAACTCACAAAGACCCGTCTCTCTCTCTAGAGCCCCCTTAACAACTGTTACTACAAAGCATAAACTTCCGGCTACAGTACGACGCGTTGTACGACAGACTATATACGCCGTAGGAATTCGAAAAATTGAATTCAACCAAAATGGAAACTGCTAAAATCGAACAACTATTTTAGCGGTTTCCATTTTTGGTTGACTTCAATTTTTCAAATTCCTAGAGCATTTCTTCAAAGTGCTTGAGAAAAATCGACACACCATGAGTTTGGGTGATAAAGAAAGTCATTTTGAATGATATCTTAGACGAATTTAATGAGATGGTGGGTACTACCTCATTGGAGATCTCCCTCTCCCCCCCCCCACCTTGCCAACCTATGATCGGGAACTTTAAGCCCATCCTGTACAACTGAAATTATATCAACATAAAGATTTGTTGTAGCTTATAGTCTTTTTTATATTGAACTTTGCTTTAATCTGCATGACTGAATTCATCAAAAAATTAGATATGTTCATTACTTCATATCATTCAACATCTAGACCATCCTATATACGTCCTTTATTAAATTTGAGATAAAAATGGACCGTTTAAAGAAAATGACAATCTTAGTTGTCCATATAATCAATCTTTTTGTACCTTTATGACCATAGCTAAAAACTAGACAAAAAAATGTTTTTGTGAAAGGCCTTTTGGTGCAGCGGTTGCGAGCTCTTTGCTGGCCGTTGTTCCATTAGTTCCTTACGTTCGGTTTTTCATACTGTGCCACGTTAATTTACTTCTTTCCAGTCTTGCTAAAGGTTTGGGAAGCTTCTTTCTCTAAAGAGCTTCTCTTGTGCCGTTTCTTTAAATGTTTTTTTCTGAAATATGTTGCTAAATTTTTACTGTGGTTTTGTATTGCTTTTATGGTTGTGAAATTTAGACAAATAAAGTTAAAAAAAGTTTTGGTTTTGATATTTTTATCGGGTTTGCACCTGCGATTACTTCTCTATTTTTAGGCCGTTTAGTTTAGCGTCACGAAAATTCAGAGGCTTGGTAACGTTTACCCCACGAGACCGATTGCGAAAATTTGTTGCACTGTTGGTGAAAATAAAAAGTTAGTGCCTTGTAGTTAGGATCTTGGGAAATCTCCGAATTTTACATCCGACATGTTCCCGATTTATAAACCAAAATTAAAGTGTAACAAATCACCATTTATCTGATTTAATTTTTTTAAATTATTAATTTTTATCAAATTAAAAAAATCAATTTTTAAAAATATTCAAAAATTTTTTTGATCATTTCCAGAAAAAAAACGACCTAGCTCAGACCTGATAAATTACAAAATATTGATCGGGCCGGCCAAGGCCCGGGACACCATTAAAAAGCCTAATCGGGAGCACGTGCACCCCAGTGGTGTGACAAGACCACGATTTTGTAAGCCTGGCCCAAGCCACAAGAATCACGACCTCATTCCATCTTTTAGGGCCGTAAAAACCGCGGTCGGGGCCCTGTCCAGGCCGGCTCGTTGCACTCCCGCCCCCACTAAACCTGAAATTTATTAGGAAAATATGTAATTCTGATAAAAAATGTTGAAAACTTTTTAAAGAAAATTAGGGTTTTCACATTGGTGCCCCGCCCTCTCCTCTACCAATTAGAGTCTTATTACGGGCCTGGTTTAGAGCAATTATCAGAGTTGCTGATTCATACAAACTCACAATCAGTGGGAAAATGGATCACATGTGTATATGAAATTGATCTACAAGAAACTATATTTTTTCTCTGTATTAACTGATACTAATTCGTATTTTATTTGTTAAACAATTAATTGTTTTTGAACATACAAATCAGTAAAAATTTATCATATTTTACATAAATTTTTGGCATTTTAAGGTGGTTTCCAACCATAAAAAGAATCTTTAGAATTATTTGGTGAATAAAAATTTTGCCCTTCATAAGGCATTTCATAAACATTATTCGAATTATTCGTTCTAGTATTTGGTACATAAGGACGATACGTATTTTGCTGTTGGGCATAAGCAGTATTTGGGCTATAACCGGTCGATGGTATTGAATAGGGCTGTCTGGGTATATTTTAAAAGTTGCTTCCGCCATAACCATAATTGTATGGCACATTGGTATTTGGACGATAAGGATTTGCCGATGGATTAGGCTGTGATTGATAATAAGGTTGATAAGGTGCTGATGGTTGTTGTCGTTGATAGTGAGGTCCGGAATATTGGGGTGTCATTGAGTTATTTGAAAAAGCGCTGTTAGATAAATTAAGTTGAGAAAATTGTTGATTTATATTAGTTTCGTTGCTAAAAACTTATTGTAAAAAGGGGAGGGTACCTTGGCACATACTATTCCCTCACTTTACAAAGGCCCAAAATGCTCCACCCCTTATGTTTTGGCCGTCCAAAATAAGAGAATTCCTATCTTAGAATTTTGTCCTCTTCACAATAGTACAGGGTGAGTAAAAAAAAGTGGATTTTTTGGGATTCGAAAATGTATTGTTCTAAAAATGACCCCTCTAGGGTAATTTTATGCGGGGAATCGATTGCGCGCATTTCCGAGACCTGAAAATTCTTCTCTGACCCTGATTCAAGGAAAAATATAGGTTTTTGAAACGAAATTCATTGTTTTTCGCAATTTCAAAAACCCAATTTTTTCCTTGAATCAGGCCCAGGAAAGCAATTTCAGGATTCGGGAATGCGCACAATCAATTCCCCACATAAAATTATCCCTAGAAACATAAAATTACCCTTAGAAAAATAAATTTTCATCCCCAAAAAATCACACTTTTTTTGGCCCACTCTGTATATCGTGACTGCAATTTGGATCGTCCTTTCAAAAGTTAGTTCGAACACACACACGCACAGACATTACGCGTTTTATATAAGAAAATGTATTACTATGAAGAAATCGAGCCATTTGAAAATATTCGTAACATAAATTCTGCTTCTTCATTTGGTTTAAAAGTCGATGGAAGAATAATATACTCACCAGCAATTGTCTCAAATCTACCAGTGACCTAAAAAATCAATATTTATATTTGTTTAAAATCTATACAAACCTCTCGCAGGTTAATAAAATTGGATTTAGTATTAATAGGCTCTTCATTCTCAAAATCAACCTTCTTGCTTGAAACTTGGTGGTAAATTGTAAACCCTATGGCAAGGTTGTCCAATCCTTCGCTTCTTAATTCCCTTCTATACTTTTGCATTAAAGCCACGATCATCGTACTTGTCCCGTCTGCTTTTAAATTTAGCGGATATTGAGGATTCATGGAAAATGTTTCTAAAGGTTTAATTGATAAAAAATTTTTCTTTGGTGGAAGACAGGGTTCTCAGATTTGGAAATTCGCATTGGGTTTAAAGTTGGATGTAGCAAAATAACGAATTTTTAAAAAGTTTCTTCGCAAACCCACTGCTAAAAAATTCAGCAAGTGGTTTGTGAAGAAACTTTTTGAAAAGTTCGTTACTTTGACGATCTAACATGAACCCGAATTTCAAAATTAGAGACCCCTGGTGGGTGAGATTCTCCTTCTAATGTCCCATAGAATCTGGTTGTCAGAAACTGTAACAACTCCGACATCTAGGCAAAATCTTCGTTACCGAGGCGGGACTATTGACTTACCGAGCCAGTACTCTACCACTGAACTATGAGGTAACATAAACAAAGATCTGCCAAATTCACATATGGCTAGGAGTATAGAACAGTGATAAAGGGCGGCCCGAACCAGACAAGCTTCAAGGCCCAGCCTGGATTTTGAGTCTAGACCGAGCCGGAACAGGGTTGGCTCGAGTCAATGGTCGAATTTCTTCACCCTTACTTATGACTTATTATACCTAAATAATTTCTACACCCTCCTGCTGTAGAACCTCGTATCCATGCTCCTTCAAAAACAACCATATCCCATGGTTTATGTGGTGCTCTAACTTCAGTCATTTGGAAAATTTCTTCCATTACATCCGGTCCTAGATGACAAATCTCGATTTCTTGGAAATTTGCCAAAAAATCATCAAAAGCCATCCAAAATTCGCCATCTAGTGCGTCAACAACGCCCATATCTCGTTTAATGTTTTCTGGAACATAGTTCCATTCTGGAGACTCGTCTGACCAAGGACCATTCCATTCTTGTTCACCCCAAGGGTTACGTATGCGTAGTAAAGTTGTTTGTCCTTTGCGTCCGTTAACCATGCGTATACCAGTTATGCTGTAAGCATGGCCCTAGAAAATCTATTTATAAAATTATTATAAAGGATTTAGCCAGTAGATGCCCCTTTTCCTCTAGGCCCGACACTGGCTATAGGCTTCATTCCAAAGAATGCCCTCATGTAGTCTGGACTTTGGATTCCTGGGAGAAAGGCCTAGTGAGCTGGAACTAAGATTTTCAGGGTTCCTGAGGCCGAAGGGGGCTTTAGAGGTTGGAATTGAGAGAGCTTTGGAGGTCTAAGCCAGAGCTCTTAGATCTCCTAAGGAACCGAGGAGCCTGGTTCCACTAGGGTGTCGTGCCTATGAGTTCAGATCCCAAGGGGCCTGGGTCTCTTGAATTTTTTCTTACTCGAACTAGCCCATTTGGCAATTTTGCTTCATACGAAGCAGGATCTGCATCAATCGAACACCCAAACATTGATCCCATTTCAAATCCTCTCATAATAATATGCAGTAATAGTTCTGGCTGCTCTTCCTCCAGTTCCATTATCTCCGCTAAGCCGCCAGTCATATCTTCTAATGCTTCAGATGTCAGACCACCTTGTAAGGCCTCATACGAACCATATAGTTTTGCATATGCCTTTTCAAGAAGAGCACTCCAAAATTCGTTGTGTTCACGAGAATGCATATAAATTAGCTGGCCATTATGGGTTGGTAGGCGATCATCGATTACAACATCGACCCATTTTCCATATTGCCAGAATTGGAAGTGAAATATGCCTAAATAAATTTTTTATAAATTGTTTCTGTTGTGATCCCCTCTAAAATCGTTGGATGCAATGTGGAACCGAACCTTGCTAGCGCCGCTGGACTCATTGTCAGTCACCTCACCACGACACCATGTTGGTAACTGAATGGCTGGTCACTACTTTCGTAATACTACCTCATCAGTTTCAAAGAATATCGCAAAATTCACCTGCATAGTTTTCGGTAAAACTTTGATCTGGTGGTACAACACGATAGAAAAGTTCATCCCTCATGGTAATATTAGCTATTGCGGCTAAAAACCAGCAGTCTCCTAATTCTCCTTGCACAACATCAAATCGACTATGTCCCTCGACTAACAATTGTGGTTCGTTTACGATTTCCTAAAGATATTTAAAATAAAGTTGTCTTAAAATTGACTACCCCTGGTCTTTTCCAATCGATTTCTTTCTTTGGTGAACGGCTATAATAGAGGCTTGAAACATCAGCTGGAAATTGTGGGTCTTCGAATAAACACCTTTCCTAAATTTTAAATTGGCTAGTTTAAAATTTTTGCATATTTACTCTTAAACAACGATCTCTTTCAGCATAAAAATCTATTGGTGGTCCTAATTGACGTCTTCCACCAGGGACAAAGGGGTCAACCTATAATATTTCTGTGTTACTTACTGGATGTGTGAAAAAAACTGGATTTTGCGCAAGTTTTTTAAACCTTTTTTAGTTTAAAAAAATCCTATACGAGAGTTTCTATGAAAGAAATCGATTGATGCATTGCAAAACTTTTAAAATGCTGTCCTGACGATTTTTTGCCATTTTAAAAAAAGAAGAAAAATCGATAAAAATCGTACGAGAAGCGTTTACAAGGTTCGACAATGCATTTATAGCCAAGAATATAGGGTTATTTTGCTGTAAAAAAACTAAAAATTTTGGAAAAAATAGGTCAAAAATGTTCAAAAATCCAGTTTTTCTGGCATACCATTTTATCAGGAATGTTTTACCAACTCGTCTTACCTTTTTCTTAAACTTTCCACTAATAATATTATCCAGTATAATTTTCCCTATACTTCCAAGGCTATTATTTTTTCCACCAAGATTAAATATCAAATTCCCCGCTATTGCTCCAATAATTAATCCAGTAGATGGATCAATGCCAAAAAAGTTATGCGCAGCTTCACTTATAAGATCCCCAACAACCGGTTGCATAACCCCTTCGATCAAAGAAGAGATGTTTAGGGATTGGCCTAAAATTTATTGTCTCAAATTTTCAAGTCATATGGGGATGATTGTAGTGAAAAAGCTTGTAAAAAATTTTTGAAACCACCATATACCCCCCCCCTCCCCGTTTTTGAGATCGCTGAGCATGAATTTGAAGTCCGTCTTTCGACCCTACTTTTACAGGGTGGCGCAGAAAAAAGTGCACTTTTTGAGATTTTTATAAGTACATTTTCTCGGGTAATATGTTGTCTTTTGATCAATTCTTTTTTTAAACATAGAGAATTTGATTTTCTTCATTTAAAAAAGGAATTAGGTCAAAAGACAACAGTTTACCCGAGAAAATGCAATTTTTCTGCAAACACGAAGATCTCAAAAGTACACTTTTTTCTGTGCCATCCTGTACTTAAACCTGTGCTGCAAATCGGCTTCTTGAAAAAAGTTACAACTTTAAATGGTCATCTCTCCGGCCAGTTAAATTCATATCAAATGGTTTTGGTGTCATTGTACAGATGGTGAATTTTACTTTATTTTTTGTCTATTTAACCCTAGTCGAAACCGTATAGTTTTGGAGATAGAGTGATTTTTCTAATTTTTGAGATGTCTCAAAAATCACTTTTTTGCTCCACCTCCTTAAATTTTATCGAGGGCCATTTTATTTTGTCTTAAACGTTAGATAAGGTCCCCAGCTTTCCAATGTCACCATGCTCGAGGCACATCTTTTTTCCGCTTATATAGAAAATGGCATTACAACGTTAAGAGATCCCAAAAACATAATGAGAGGACGCCATGGCAAACGGACTAGTTTTGTTAGATTTTTTTACAACACAAATTTTGCTTGACTTTTTGCGTCGACAATTTTTCCCGACAATTTTCGCCGGACATTTTTCACCGGACTTTTTTCACCAGACATTTTTTCCGACATTTTTCGCCGGGCAATTTTTGTCGTACATTTTTCGCTGCACCAAATTTTCAGACGTTATTTGCAGTGACTAAAAACATAGGAACTATGGAAAATTATCACTGCTGCTAAAAAAAGTCGGAAAAATTTGTGCAGTGAAAAATGTCAGCGAAAAATGTTGGAAAAAAATGTCCGGCGAAAAATGTCGGGAAAATATTTTGCCCAACTTGTCGACGCAGAAAGTCATGCAAAATTTGTGCTGCAAAAAATTTGGCAAAACTAGTCCGTTTGCCGACCTCATGGATCGATTTTTAAGTTTGGAAAATGATTTTTCTATTTAGTATTCTAAAAGTTCAGGCACAAATTTATGATTACAAAAAACATAAAATTTCTGAGTGAAAACTTTATTTTCACTAGTTTTGGGCCCTATAAGCATAAAATTTTTTACACTAAAGATGGTTTCAAAAAGTTTACAAACTTTTTCATACGACCGCCATCGGTTCGAGTCTTCGAAATATTGTCTCTGAAAATTTTTAAAAATCTAGAAATTTGCTTTTACCGCTAGAGAAAGCACCAGCTCCGGCCGCAAGCATTCCACTTCCAATATCACCTAAGATTGAAGTTGAATTTATTTGACTGGAAGAATTTTGTTGGTCTTCTCTGTTATCGATTAGTTGTAAACCTATTGGATGGTCATTCTAAAATTGTATAAATTTGTATGAAATTTAGACAAATATTTACTCTATCTGTATTTTGATCAGGTGACAAATTTGGATGATCGTCATCTTGATATTGTATATTTTGCCCAATTTCATTATAATGATTCGGCTGAAATTTTTTAAATAAAAATTTACAAAATTATATGGTGAGACAGAAAAAAAGTAATTTGTGCGAATTCTAGGTTTGCAATAAAGTTGCATTTTCTCGAGTAAATTGTTGTTGTCTCGGCGGTGAGATACTTGCGGACGGATATTTGCGAACGGACTTTTGCGGGCGGACATTTGCGGGCAGGACATTTGCAGACGGAACATTTGCGGACGAGAATTTTGTGAAAGCCGATAATTTTTGTTAAATTTTTTCAAAAATTCAAATTTTTCAAACGTTTCGTCCGCAAATGTCTCGTCCGCAAATGTCTCGTCCGCAAATGTCCGTCCGCAAATGACCTTCTGTAAATGTCCCGTCCGCAAGTGTCTCACCTCTGTTGTTTCACCAAATTCTTTTTTCCAACACGTAGACAATCAAATTTTCTATTTTTTAAAAAGAATTAGGTCACAAGGCAACATTTTACGCAAGAAAATACTATTTTCCTACAAACATAAAAATCGCTAAAAGTTCATTTTTTCTGCCTCGTTCTGTACTTCTGTTTCTTGCTCTTCCACTTCTGGTTCAACTTCTTGCTCATCTTCTTCTTCATCATGTTCATCTTCTTCTTCATTTTGATCTTCTTGGTTTGCGTCTTCTTCTTCATCAATATTTTCTGGCTCTTCATAATCTTCTAAACTTTCATCTCCTTCCTAAAAAAATATTTTGATTTGGTAATAAAAAATTACCTCATTATAATATTCTTCATCAGACATATTGAAGTAAATAAAAGTTTAAATAATATTATAAGAAATAAAATTTGAAAAGATTTTATTCACACAAAGAAAGATTTATTTTTGAGAGAGCGAGAGGACATGCGCAAACAAAGTCGCCGTATGACTGAGGATTGGGCGGACAATAACATAATCGATACAATGCGGAATATGCATAACTACCAAACATGAAATTATCCATTAGTGGATTTTAATATTGTTGAGGTTTACAGGGTGTTCCACAAAAAACTGGGCACTTTGTTATTTCGCGTTTTCTCGGCTTCCCTAAAAGATTTTTTAATGATATTTTTTCTGCATACAGCTCGCCTCCTCTAGTTTCTTTTCCAGATGTTTTTAGACAAAAAATTTCAAATTTTACATACTTAAAATTTGCGATTTTTGACCAAGGTTACCGATAAATTTCTTAAAAAACTACTTTTTATCGGTAACCTTGGTCAAAAAATCGCAAATTCCAAGTATGTAAAATTCGAAATTTTTTGCTAAAAACATCCGAAAAAGAAACTAGAGGAGACGAGCTGTATACAGAAAAAAAGATCATCAAAAAATCTTTTAGGGAAGTCGAGAAAACGCGAAATAAAAAAGTGCCCAGTTTTTTGTGGAATACCTTGTATTTAAAAAAGGTCATGGAATAGTTCAAAATATGAAGTTTTAAAATAAATTTCAGCATTTTAACGAGATCCCAGGGAGGTGTTAGGATATGATAAAAAATGAAAAAAACGGCATTTTTATAACTCGCCAAGACGAATAAAATGATACCAAAATTATCCATTTTGAAAATTGTTTTAGATTTTTGAAATGAAAACCCTGATTTTCTGATTCATGTTTTCTCCTTCCACTTTGTCAGACCATTATATCAACTAACCCTAATCCGGCAACCTGGGGTCCAACAGACCCCAAAGAAAAAAGTACCGTTTTTCAAATCGTTATATCTCGGC
>JAQGBS010003385.1:0-11595 GCA_034698545.1 Acrobeloides obliquus
CTTAAAAACTTTATATTTCACCGTTTTTGGCCATGCCAAACAATATAGAACAGTTTTAGAAGAAATTTGGAAAATTTTCAAAAAATTTTTTTTTTTTCAAAAATTTCCTGCACACGTTCAAAAACGCACTATTCATGTTTAAAAATGCTTAAAAAACCAGAAAAGCAGTTTTGGACACGATTTTCGCCTGACTCCACTTTTAGACACACTTTGGAACACCGTGGTACTACTTTTTGTTGAAAGATAAATTTTTTTAAATAGTCCAGCATATTTTCGTTTAATCTCGCTATAGCGTCAATGTGATTAGCACACATTGTATTATTTTGTGCGTATAAGGTCTTTCACTTTAAAATAACCTTTATTGTTGAGAGTTCTGACCAATGGGAACAAATCAAAACTAAAATAAAGCGATTGGAAAGACTAAAGATTTAAAATTTTAGGTGAAAAGAAAAATATTGTAAAGTTTTTACCGAACAAAAGAAATTCCATTATTCTTTTTATGGAGTCTCACATGATTTTGAAAACATAGAAACGTCGAAAAATCTCAGAAACAGTCTTGGGTCTCTTATAGTAACGTGAACTACAAATGTTATACAATAGAATGTTAGGAAATTCATTTTGCTATTGTCCTTGCTGAAATTCGTATTATCTGATTTAAATAATGGGCTATGACATGGGAATATTTTCATCGGATAAAGATTATCTTATTATACGTGTTGTGGATAAGTAATACATGTACAGGGTGGCGTAAAAAAAGTTTCATTTTACCATTTTTTCATGAATTTTACACACAAAAATGAACATATTAAGGATAATTTGATTGAAGCATAGATTCGTGTATTTTCTTTCATACAATATTTTTATACGTGCTTGAGCATTCACTCACGGAGTACCAAAAATCCGAAAAGTTGAGGCAAGGGTGCAAATCAAAAAACAATGTCGCCAATCTCAGCTCACTGAGCGCTTCAAAATGTGTACCATATCATAGGGTTTTGAGGTTTAACCCATAGCCGAGTGGCTAAGCGCTCGGCATGAACTCATAGGGCGCTCCCACTCCCAAAATTCATTATTTTGTTGTCAAAATTCATGAAAATTTTTGTACATCCATTTTTTGCGAGAAACACGATAGAGCTATTATTTTTTCATGAAAACTTTTGGAAAAATCCCTTATCTGAGATTTTTTCCAAAAGTTTTCATGGAAAAACAATAGACTATCGTGTTCCACGTAAAAATGTGGATATGCAAAATTTTCATTAATTTTGACAATAAAATAAAAAGATTTTTGGGCGCAGGATCGAATGAATTTTTTCTGTATATTGACACGAAAACATGACCTATTCTCAAAAAGACCGATTGGATTGTATTCAGTATACCGTTCTATATATTGTTCTATGGTGCATACTTTTAAGAATTACTGGATTTCATTTTTTGTGAGGTAAAAACCAAAATCATGAAACAACAATTATTACAAACAGTCAATTCTTGAAGTAAATTTTAAATTTTTTGCACTTTTCTATGTTTGTCTTTATGTAAGATTTATACGAAAAAATATTACGATAGTTTTGTAGATATGTTACCGTTTTATCTGAAAATCCGTTTTATCTGACAAGACTAGTTTTATCTGATAGAATTTACGTTTTATCTTGGCTTAGGCTTAAGCTTAAGCCTAGGCCTAAGCCTAAACCAAGATAAAACGTAAATTCTTTCAGATAAAACTAGTTTTATCAGATAAAACTGATTTTCAGATAAAACGGTAACAGATATAATAGCAAGTAGATACAAAAGAAAAAAATATACAGGGTGTCTCAGCTAAGTGTGCACACCAATGATAATGTCTCTGGAACCCTGGGGAATTTTTCGATGCGGTTTTTTTTAAAGTTAGAAAAACTCAAAATTTTTCGAATTTTGAGTAAAATTCAATTTTTTATGTAAAAATTCGAAAACTGAATTTTTTCTCAAAAATTTGGGGGTCATGAAAATTTTTTCGGAACTCGGGACTTGCGCCAATCGATTTCTCGTGCCCGAAGACCTCCAAGTAGCAAAAATCAGCCAATTTAGAGACAAAATTTTTTTCAGAGATATGACCGCAATCGACACCCCCTTTTAATGCGATTTTTGGATTCTGCGGATGGGATCTCTAATCGGAACTAGTATCCATTTTTGAGGGCTAATATTTCATTTGATGTTAAATATCTTGACATTTGTTAATATCTTGTCACAGTCTTTGAACTTTGAATAGCATTGGCAACCTTGTTGGCAACTGGTGTCACTGCCACAGAACCTTTACCCAATTGAGAAACACGATTACCATCACTGTTGCAAAAGAAATTCTTAAACATCCTTATAACCGCTTTTCTCATAGTCTTGTTGATTATAAAGTACATGATACCAGTATCGCCTGAAATTACATGTTATTCAAAAAATAAACAGCATTTTTTACCATGAGCCATTTGCCAAAGAATATGCCCGATCACATAGCAATAGTCTGGTACGTAAAAGTTCATGAAATAGATATAAATCAGTCCAGCACCGAGGATTTCCGCCGAGATAATAAATGATTGGATATTGACCTGAAATAGATAGTCATTTTTCATGAGTTGTTATAAAATTACCAAATACTGAGAGTTTGAAACTGACTCAGTTTTATGCTTTCTGTGTTTTAAAGCCCATCCAATACAAATGATCAAGTAAAGCGATCCAATTGCTACCGCGACAAAAAGATTATGAGCATAATATGCAGGATTGGTGAACTAAACGGCAGTATAACTTTTCGTACAAACTTTTCGTACGGTATTTTTCGTACAAACTTTTCGTACGGTAATTTTTCGTACAAACTTTTCGTTGCCTAATTATCAATAAAATCCGTTTATTGACACGAAAAAATTTAAACCAAAACGGATTTTATTGATAATCAGGCAACGAAAAGTTCTTACAAAAGGTTCGTACGAAAAGTACCGTACGAAAAGTTCGTACGAACCACAATTGTACGAAAAGTTATACTGCCAACTAAACATGGTTTTAACACTTTCATATGTCGGCCAAAAATAATCACCTGGTTCTTATCTTTAAAAAAATTACCGGAACTCTAAATTCATCAGCCCAATGAGGGTCATAGAAAACTGCCATGTAGCGCGAATGATAAAGAAATGGATACTGAAACATAAGGGCATAAAACCCATAGAGGAAACACAGGGCTAGCCAGATCCATGTACGATTGCCATAAAACAAATACTTTGCTGCATTTGGGGCTAGGATTTCACAGCATCTATCCAAAGCCAGTAAAATCCCGATAAAAGTTCCACAAAACCAACCGACTAAAAAGTATAAATAAGACAAATTTGAAAGAATGCTCATGGGCATACATGGACAGCACCTCAGGTGGAATTTTCAAAAAAACCCACAACCCTCATTTGGTTCCCCTCCCAATGGGATCGAAAAGTTGGCGACCAAAAAAAAGATTGACAAATTTAAAAAATATTCTTTTTTCCAAAAATAAATATGCTGCTTCAAGCAACCTACTTTTCGACTATTAATCCACAGTTTGTCGTCCTTCCGACCCATATTCTACGTCCCCCCCAACCCTCCCTTGACCCCGACCCACAACCCCCAGATGAAAAACCTGGGGTCACCTGGGTCTGCCTATATATGAGGGGAAGAATATTATGATAGATCACTTACATGTTGAGATAACGCCAAAAAGATAAAATCTAGTTGGTGATGTACAAAACACTCCACCAGTAATCGTATCATAACCATCCATGAAACAAATCTCGAGCAAAGTTATCGCATCGATAACACCTACAGCAAACATCATTTTATAACTAGGGATTCGAAAAAACTCCGGTTTCAGCATGACAATAAGCATTGGTATATAAAAAATCTAAACAGTCATTTTCTCGCTCAGTTTTTGATCCTATTTACTTCATAAACAACCCCAGCTGCAATAAAGAAAATCCCCATAGGTACATTGGATTTGCCATACTTATACCATTCTTCTGGAGCTAGCATAGAGCAATTATATATCCGATCGTATTCTTCACGGTTAAAAAAGAAACGTTCCATAGTTTTTCGAATAAACTAGATGACCCTACAAGTTTGTTATGGAAATTTATAGCAACATAGTGGCAATACCACTATTTTTCAACAATTTTGCCGACAAAAAGGTGGCAGGCTAGTCAA
Organism: Acrobeloides obliquus; assembly: GCA_034698545.1. NCBI lineage: Eukaryota > Metazoa > Nematoda > Chromadorea > Rhabditida > Cephalobidae > Acrobeloides > Acrobeloides obliquus. The sequence continues at coordinate 4,180 of JAQGBS010003385.1, forward strand.
AATAGTATCAATGTGGACACCCTACACGTGGGGAACATTTTTAAACTTTTAAAAAGAAACCAGCGCACCTAACAAGGGGTATGCACGAAGTGACGCAACAACTTTTCAAAAAGCCCTATCCTATCCCTACTTACTGCTTATTAAAAAAGACCGCATCCAATTTATCGTTCCTGAGATCTGATGGCGATGACATGAGGACAGACACAGATTTCGGTTTTTTATTTATGATTTTAGGGGAAAACTCAAAACGCACATTTTTGCTAATGAAGATAAAATAATGTTTGGAAAATTGAATAAACATTACTAATGACTATTCTTAGAAGAATTCATTCATGATCTCATGTAAATGCTTTAGGTAATTCAAAACAAATCTAGAATCGGATTCTGATGAACCCTATGATGCTGGTAAAAAGATAATAGAAACTAATTTGTAGACTTCAAAAACCAAATTAGGAACAACAATCATTATACAGGGTGGCACATGCAAGTGTCGACACCAATGATTTGTCATTATTTCAAGAACTCTGGCGACATTATTTGTTAATAGGAAAATCTTTAATAATCGGATTTTTCAAAAAGTTTGAAGGATTCTGAATAGGATGGCCGATTTTACTTAACTACAAAAAATCATGAAAAAAGAATTTATATTTTTCGACTTAGAGCTTTTAAAGTTAAGATGCTAGGCAAAATTTTGTGCAAAAACGACAAGATTTTGAGTTTATAAAAATCACTATGGTCCTAACTATGTGGCAGTTTTTTTGGAATTTCACAAGCACCTAATTGCTATTACTAGGTTTTCGTCCCCTACAACTTTAGTTTTAGCGTCAACGATTGAAATCACGCGTTCTCGAGATTCTCTGACAAAGATTACATGTTATAGTAATAGGGTTACAACTTTCACTATTTTAAGAAAAATAAACAATTTTAATAAAAAATATGGAAAATGGAAAAAATGTAGAAAAATAAAAAAATTGTAGAAAAAAATGGAAAAATTAAAATTTTTTGTTGAGAAAAATGAACATTTGAACTTTGTTGAAGAAAATCATAAGGAAATGCGTGCCCAAATCAACAAGTCAAAAAATCAGCATTTTTCTGAGAAATCAAAAGTCTTGAGTTCTTTATGGATAATTAAGGCTGTGTACGTATTTGTAGCATTAAGTATGAAAAATGGAGCGATTTAGACAAAGATTACATGGTACAGTAATAGGATTGCAAATTTCATACATCACCATAAATCTTACTACGAAATAATTTGTTGTGAAGTCTCAAAAAATGTCAGTTTTTTCGACATTTTTTTAATAATTATGCAATATCTCCGCAACCAGAAAGAGTTGGCATGATTTTGGTGTCATTCGATTGCTAAGAAACCCAGCTTTCTAACGACACCAAAACTATCAGGATTGGCTTTATATTTCCGGAGAAACCCTCAAAAACATAACAAAAAGTTTCGAAATATCAAGTTTCAAAACATCAAACAATCTTCCCAATCGTTTTACTCTAGAGTAAAATGTAACTCCAGTAGCACTCCTCGAGATTTCACTCTAGAGTAAAATGTAACTCCAGTAGCACTCCTCGAGATTTCACTCTAGAGTAAAATAAAAAAACAAAAAGTGAAAAAAATTTTTTTGACTTCGATGAGTTGGGTGTCAATCGTTTTCTATCATCACCCCTACAACTTTTGTTCTACCACTGACATTTTAAATCAAACGTTTCCGAGATCATCTGGACAAACAGACAGACACACATTACACGTTTAATGTAGTAGGATATGACCGACTTGAGCCATTCAAAACCATTCTTTTAAAAAATCGAGCAGTTCTCATCAGTTTCTTATTCAAATAACCTAAAACACCTTTAATTGAAATATAAGTGGGTGGTTTCTTCTATCATAATGTTTGCATGTGCTTTAAACGTTCAGTTAGATCAGCTTCCCACACTTACATTATTTTTCAAAACATCATAAGGTACGATTCACATATCACGTGATCAATTTCGGAATGTTGAAAACGTTCTAACTTTTTTCCTGAAGGAATTTCGAAAACTTTTCTTTGCAGATCCTCCTAAACCATACTTCATTTTAGAGGGTCTGCAAAGAAAAGTTTTCGAAATTCCTTCAAGTTAGAACGTTTTCAAGATCACGTGATATGTGAATGACCCCCTAATGGGCAGATGTTACGTTGTCAATTTTTTAAGATTTTTAGACCCTCAGCTATCAAAAATGCACCATTGTTATCAATTTTTATGAAGAGGACTGCCTTCCCCCCTAACAAGATAACATAATCTCTGGATGGCTTCTAAATATAAAAACCGGTTTCTGTGCCCGTAAGTAAGCCACCACGAGGTCTCAAGAACGATAAAGATTGACGTGCAATCTTTTTTAAAAGTTAGTAGATAGGGGGTGGATGGCGGGAGCGCAGGTCTCCAATTATTGTATATGTTGTATCCGATTTTGCATTTTATCCGATTCTGAATCGGATGAAATTGGATACAACATATATAATGTTACAAGTAAAAAAAGTGCATTTTTGTGATTTTTGAGGCCCGAAAAAATTGTTTGGGACGGAAAATTTTTAAAATAAAAATGATCCATATAGGAGTAATTTTATGCGGGAAATCGATTGCTCGCATTTCCGAAGCATGAAAACGCTTCCTTGATCCTGATTCAGGGAATGGATTTGGTGTACTGACGCGAAAATCGAAAAATTTCTATTTTCGCCATGAAAGCATCCATCTGAGGTAATTTTATGCGGGGAATGGATTGTGCACATTTTCTAAGCATGAAAAAATTATCTTGACCCTGATTTAGGAAATGGAGTTGGTGTATTCACGCCAAAATCGGAAGATTCGCCCATACGCCAATTCCATTCCTTGAATCAGGGTCAAGATAATTTTTTCATGCTTAGAAAATGTGTGCAATCGATTTCTTCTTTTTCTAACTCAAAGTCAAAAGTCCAATACGTCGGGAGTGTTGTCAAATCATAGGTTCTAATATACATTTAGCGTAACATTAGATTTATTTTCTTAATTCTAGCTTTTCCTATAATGCACTTTTAGAGAAATGATGTGAGAGTAGCAATGGTGAACTTAGGTTTCGGTGCTTCTGTCCTAGCTCCCCAGTGACATCAATTAAAGAAAAATAGAGATGTATATTTGTGCTCTTCTTACTATGTCCACTCAAAATCAAAAAATTCTTTCGGATTCGAGTTCCAAATGTCAAAACCCCCAACCACCGAGTACAAAAATTCAAACAATTTGGAGAAATTTTTGAAAATTTGATTTTTTACCCCTTGATAATTTTATTTTTTCATGCTTAGAAAATGTATGCAATCGATTCCCCGCATAAAATTACCCCCAGATGGATGCTTTCCGGACGAAAATAGAAAATTTTATTTTTTTCATCAATACACCAACTCCATTCCCTGAATCAGGGTAAAGGAAGCGTTTTCATGCTTTGAGAATGCGGCAATCAATTTCCCGCATAAAATTAGCCCTAAAAATGTACAATGGAACAAAAAAGTTCCATTTTACCATTTTTTCATGAATTTTGGACCCAAAAATGAACAAAGAACGAATTGGAAAACCGAACTATTTAGGATTTTGGAGTACGATGAACACGAATCTGTAAAAAAATTGGAAAAAAGTAACTAAAAAATTAGCAAGAAAACTTTATGTTTAATTTTTTTCAAAATTTTTTATAGATTTGTGTTCAGCGTGACCAAAAACTCTGACCTAATCAGGTCTTCCAATCAATTTTTTACATGTATTGATGTTGTTAATTGGTACTTAATTGTTCAATTTGCATACTTATTGTTATATTCTAAAACTTTACGCATTCGCGACGACTATGCCATGTGAATTGTCACAAGCTATCGCAGTCAAAAGCGAAACAATCAATGCTCGTCAGCGAATGGTGACTCTACGAAAAATACGGAGCAGATCCAGCAAGCAATAGTGCTCGAATAAAGCCATGATAGGCAATCAGAGAAATCATATAGTCCTATCAAGTACAAACGGCAAAGCGCACGAATTGCGGTAGCCAAGAGAGCCTAAGAAGCCCGCAGAGATTCGTCGAGTTGATAAAAGACGATCCGATTACAAAAAGCGAAATCAGTCTATAAAAGTCCAAGAAAAGCGTCAAGGTTCTCATTTATAATTCGCTCAGACGCTCTGAATGGTCGGCTCCTTGCCTTTAGCTCAAACTCTTTGATGTTTGCTTTCGTTTTTGGACTACATTTGCATTTATTAGAAATATAATGCATTTTTAGAGGGCCCTCTCTTCTTGGATAATCTCAGGTGCAACCCTAAAACCGAAAATTAGATTTTTTATTTTTGGAAATATAGCTACAAAAACCATACAAAAAACACCACAATACCACATGACCTCATCAATCTAAGAACTCTATTTTCTCCCAAACAAGGAGAGCAACATCCAGAAGATATATATGATGTCCAAGAAGACTTGAATAGTTACCAAAATGTAGTCTTCTGGAGAAACTTCGTACTTTCCGCCTCCCATAATCATCTAAATTTGGTCAGATTTTATGCGAATTTTATAGCTTTTCTGCATTTTCAGTAATTTTTCTATATTCCTTTACCTGAACATCAATAGCCAAGTAGAACATGAACAAAAGCGCCGCTAGACCAGCGTAGATTAAGTACAAGAATTTGATTTTGAAGAACATCATTGATATTATGGCAACCAATCCGAAAACCAATACAACCATTGAGAAGATGAACACGTAGCCGATCATGCTAAAAATTGTCGCCTACATGTTTTCGTTTCAATACACAGCCCATACCTAGTCAAGTCATATTTGGTCTGCATGGCAAAAAGAACGATGGTCCCACAACATACGGCTGTGATCACGAAGCAAATCGCCACGGAAACAATATCGTGGACAGAGCAGATCATCATGGTCATGTAGCCAATGGAGAGGGTCTGAAAGGTTTATGTGAATTTTTTGTAAAACTCTTAAAATTCTCATAACTTCTTAAAATTTAACACTAAAAGGCCGTTTGTAACAAGGAGGACATATTTCTACCCATGTCGTGGAGGGTCGCAAAAGTTTGTTGGATGGCCCGGTCTTGAACCTTAATTGTTGGTTTCTGCCTTCCGATTTGGAGTCGACGCTTAAGTTAAGGCTTAACCCACTGCTCTATTGCAGCCAACGAATGTTTGACTTGTAAACTTCCTTAAATGGTTTCGATTTCTTGAAGCTTTTTCTCTTACACTCTCCGCGAATTTACTTGTTATTTTCCCGCTTAGAAATCAACAAATTTTGATTCTAAGCACAGATTCGAATCCTGTCTGGATCGAATTGATTTTTACAAAATTTTACTGACATTTTTTGCAGAGTCTTGTTCAGCATGAAATTCTGGGTAGAAATATGTCCTCCTTGTTATAAACGGCCTGTTCAGTGTTAAAAATCCTAGATAAATCTTAATTGTTTGTTTTCTTACCAAAATAGCAGTGCAGATCAAATTTGATGGGAAGCTTCGTCGCACTTTTTCACAGCATGCCAATACAATATATACAACCAAGAAAGTTAGGCTAAAAAACGTTGTTCTCAATTTTTATCTAATTTTTGAAAAAATTTTTTCACTTACTAACTAACCCCATAAAGCCAAGAATTGTTCCGAGTATAAGTCATAATATCCTTATGAACAAATGGTAACACACTCATGATCGCCACGACGGCTAACTAAAAAAAATTAATTTTCCAATTCAAAAAATCTTAAAATTTTTACCATGATTGTGACCAACATGAAAACTTTTCGAATAAATCCAGCTCTAATCGAGGCGTTCGTAAAGTTGACACTTTCTTTTGGCATTCCACCTTCAACATTTCCGGGAACGGCGTGGTACGACGCCATGTTGGGATCTAAAATTTCTTTAAAAATTGAAAAAAATTCATAAAAATCATATGCTTATGAAGTATAAAAAGCTCATTTTCACGAAAAGTATTCGTTTTCACGCTTCGAGAATGCGACAATCGATTTCTCGCATAAAAATACCCCTAAAAGCTTGATTTTGAAAAAAAATTTCCGACTTCAGAACCCTGTGTTTTCTGTCGTTAATCCGAAGTATTATCAAATTACCTAAGAAATAAGGTAACCGACTCGTTGAAAATTTTGATGACTCATCAAAAAGAACACCCGTATACAATGAAAAAAGAGTGATCAAACATTTTGTGATAAGTGTATTGATTGTGCAATGTTAGCTTCAGTGATCATTGCTGCTTCATGTCTATGCTCGAGCATTTAACAGGAATGCTGCGCCCAGTGTATGCCAACATTATATTTCGCTTTTGTACCATGAAAAACAGTATATAAGCTGTTGAATTGTTGTAATTTTCGCATTCCAATAAAACATCAAGACCAAGCTCAATTCTTTCTCGACACGGCTCAGCAAAAAAGTGATCAAACTTTTATTAAGAATTTGTCTTTTTTAAAGAAAGATGAGTCATAGTCATTTTTATCATTTAGCCAGCGGCGCAAAGTGGGTTTTGGTTTGGAGGGGGGAAGTCCTCAAAAATTTTTTAAAATTTACCTTGGTCCCTCTTTACCAAGGTAAATTGAATTGTTTTTTTTTTCAAAAAATTTTCAAAATTTTGGGCAAAAACATAAGGGGGACTCTTATGATTTTTTTATAGACGCTCTGCGAAGACAGAGCTTTGATAGACGCTCTACGAAGACGCACAAAAGTATAAATAGCGCTAAAAGGGTGGAAAAAACCCTAAAGGGAAACTAGTAACATAAAATTTTTCGTACAAATTGTTGTATTCCTTGGGCGCTCGGATTCTCGTCTAACGATTCAATCTTAACGGTCGAGTCACAATATATATTTATGTGGTTTTATTCGCGTATTAGTTTATCTGACAATGTACCTTAACTAGACTTAAATACAATACGAACCTGATATAGTACCATTCAAAAGACCTAAGATATTTCGCTATATTCTTTCTACGCTATATTTATTATGGTTACTGGAAAACAAGCTAATTTCCAACGTATGCAAAGAAATGATAACACCACGCCTCGCAAATCCTAAAAAATCTCTAAAAATACTAAAGCAGCCTTAAAACTCCTAAAAAAACCTAAAAATCCTTAAAAAACATATAAAACGACGGTTCTTAGCAAGATTCACTCTCGTCAACAATCGACATATTAGCAGTGCAGCAAAAACGACTGTTCTTATCACTCTGGCCGTTAACAATTGATATATCTTCTTTCACAAGCAATAAGAGGCAGAGCGGTATTTATGTACATACATATTTTATCATTTTTCAATGACGTTTTTCTTGCTTAAAAGGTGAGACCGATCATACGTGGGCAAGGCGTGGGTTGACCCACCCCCATATCGCCGCAAGAGGGTCAAATTTAGAAAACATGTCGCAGTTGGGTGTGATGGACGAG
>JAQGBS010003386.1:0-11593 GCA_034698545.1 Acrobeloides obliquus
CTTTTAATTCTTGTAATCTAACTAGTGTTGTTCATCGTACCCCAAGTTATATTGAATAAATATTATGAAATAATTTTTATATAAAGTCTGTATCACGGTGAGATTCCGGAAGCATAGCTTAGTGGATAGCATCACAGACTTCGAGTTTGATAGACCTGGGTTCAATCTCGCGCAGAGCCAAATCTTTTTGCATCGTTCAAAATTGATGAAAAATTTTTGCCTAGGAGTAATTTTATACGATGGTGATATGATTTTTTCATGAAAATTTTTGTAAAAAATAGAAATATCAATTTTTAATCTGAAAAATTTTATTTTTTACAAAAATTTGCATGAAAAAATAATATCATCACCGTATAAAATTACCCCTAGGCAAAAATTTTCATCAATTTTGGACGATGCAAAAAGATTTGGCTCCGAACGGGATTGAACCCGGGACTTCAAACTTGAAGTTGTGATGCTATCTACTAGGCTATGCTTCCGGAATCTCTACTTGATATAGACTTTCTAATAAATATTATGAAATAATTTTTATAACTTGGGATACGGACTGGTCCTTTAAAAATATTTTAGGCACCATTCTTATGCATTAATACTATTTTTGTAATATTCATTTCAAATTTTGGCTGTTGACTATTGAGTAATAGTTGTGTGGCAGCCCCAAGCTGCAGATGATTGTCTATACAATGGCTGGCTTACTTCTGCCAGCCTTATTTCTTCTAATAAGCATAGTAGATTCTCAAGTAAGCTTTCTAGCATTTAAGAGAACGTTTTTCTTCTTCTACACAGCTAAATTTTGTAGAGTGTTCACTAACGAAACACTGTTTTGGGTGATTGAAACGAAAACCCTGATTTATGTTTTCGCTTCAATAACCTAAATATATAACTTTTAGTTGCACAATCCCTTGTTACGAGATGCAGCAAATTCACCAGATGCCACGTTTTCACTGACAGATATTGATATGAGATGTCCAGAAGGTTGGGAACGGGAAGGAGCTAAATGCTTCCGAGCATATTATTTGGAGAGGTCTTGGCCACAAGCATTGATCTTCTGTGGAAGGTGATACAGATTTTTTGAAAATTGTATCAGTTCCACGAAAATAGATTTTTTTAAAGTAGCTTATAGTGATGCGTCGAAATCGGAAAATTCTAAATTATGGTGTTCCAATTTCGCTAAATCGAAATTCCATTGGAAATTGCAATTTTTAAGCTGAAAATGCTATGAAAATGACGATTTTGGCGAAAAATGATGAATTTTGATAGAAACATTGACAATTTTGAACATTTTTAGTGAAAAAAATTTAAAATTTTGGTGATTTTTGGTGAAAAATCATAACGAATTTTTCAATTTTTTACCAATTTTTCATTTTTTGAACATTTTGTGATTTTTACGATTTTTTGGAATTTTTCAATTTTTTACGAATTTTTCATTTTTTACGAATTTTTCGATTTTTTACGAATTTTTCAATTTTTTACGAGTTTTTCAATTTTTGATGATTTTTTCGATTTTTAATGAATTTTTCGATTTTTTACGAATTTTTAATTTTTGAAAATTTTGTGATTTTGATGATTTTTTCTAATTTTTAATTTTTGACGAATTTTTAAATTTTTTACAAACTTTCGATTTTTTACGAATTTTTAGACTTTAGATGAATTTTTTGTATTTTGATGAATTTTTGACGAATTTTTCGGGGGAAGTGGTAATTTCACGATGCAGGATGACAACGAGGATCATATGAAAAACTAACTTGTTTATCCAATCCTACATGCCTATTGATTTTCAACTTACTAGCTAAGGAATGGAAGAAGAAGAGCCTTTGCAATTTGATCCAATTGTACAAGAAAAACGAAACAAATTGTCACCATGATTTTCAAAAAATATTCCCAAAAAATTTTAGGCAAAAACATCAGGGCTGGGACCCTTAAGTTTTTTTTGAAGACGGCATTTTTTATAGATCACTAAGACGAATAAAATGACACCAAAATTATCAAATTTGGAAATTGTTTTGGGTTATTGAAACGAAAACCCTGATTAGCAAGCTATAAAAAATGCCGTCTTTCTTTTTTTAACAATAGAAACGCAAAAAAGTTTAGCTCAAAACAAATAACTGAATTGATCAAAGTTACCCAAAATTTTGTGCTCTACAAGATGAGCTACTTTAAAAAAATCTATTTTCATGGAACGGATCCTTTAAGCATAATCTTTTTTACTGATCAATCTAATTTGTCATTGTCTTTTATTGCGATTTTTATGAACTCTGCCCCAAATTCGCGAGTTCTCGCAAGATTGTATCAAAAGAAAACATATTGATTTTTTTGTAGATATGGCAGCTTATTAGCTCGAATTGAATCACAGCGAGAAAATGCCTTCATAGCTAGGCTCTTGAACCGACCACAAAGGTCGGCGAGTGCGACAACAAAAACCGACTATTGGATAGGTATAGTCTATTCTTAGCAACATAAAAACTGCCCAAGTGGCTAAATGGCTATAACGCTGTACATGATTATTATTGACCCTTATAGGGGCTGGTTCGAATCCCACCAGGGGCGAAATCTTTTTTTAGCGAATCATAAAAAGTGGTTAAAGCAAATTCCCCTTAAAAATACATGAAAAAATTTTTGCCTTTCATTAGCTTTTTTGTGAAAAAATTTTCCGCGCTGGTTCATTCAGCGTCGGATTGAAAACCAGCGAAATAGGGCGCAGAAAATTTTTTCACAAAAACTAATAAAAGGCAAAAAATTTTTCATGCATTTTTAAGGGGAGTTTGCTTTAACCACTTTTTATGATTCATTAAAAAAAGATTTCGTCCCTAGTGGGATTCGAACCAGTACCTATAAGAGTCAATAATAATCATGCTCAGCATTCTAGCCAGTTGGCTACGTGGGAGATTTTTTCTCTCTCACTGAAACAGAATATATTTGATAAATAAAAATTTTTGAGAGATTTTCTTTTTTAGGACTAATAAGCCAAGAAAGTGGTGATGACGATGCTTTCTTTTTATGGTCCGATGGCACGTTGGTCTCTCGCTATATTGGATTTTGGGGCAAGGGTCAGCCGGATTATAGGAGCGGAAGTTGTGCGAAGGTTTTTTATCCATTTTTTCCAAAATTTAAGTTTGAATTCAGGCCAAATTTGGGTCACCATCAAATCTATTTTGGGAATTAGAAATGTGTAATATGCTATTACCCTTCGTATGCGGTAAGAGTTAAAAAACTTTTTCAATTCAAATTTTGTATTTTTAGAGCTACCAGCTTGTATAAAAGGTAAGGCTTGTATAAAAGTATATGATCTTAAAGGACCAGCAGTCCACTCGGAAAAAACTCTATGTAAAAATTATATACAGTCAAACCTCCATTTTATAACACCCGGTGGGGACATAACAACCACGCAGGGATGCCGGCAGGAAAATTAGTTATATAAAGAAATCGAGTTGCTATATATGCCAAATTTTCCCATCGGCATCCCTGCGTGGTCGTCTTCTCTACACCATTAGATTAAAGAACAGTAATCTATTCAAAAAGTTCGTGTATTACAACGAAAACATGAACAGTTTCAAACGCGATTTTCTCAAAACTTTCAACTATTCAGGACATGCCTTAAAACAAAAAATGCTCCATTTTTCATCAATTTTCCGAATCTATAATTTGTTACATAGAGTTTTTTCCGCGTCGACTGGTTCTTTTAAAAAAGGCACTACTAGAAAACAATATGACATTCTCATTTGTAATAGACCTAGTCCCACCAGATTGTCGCTACGAGCACGCGTCACTCGATGACCTCCATTTAAGAATGCGCCCGATATCAGGCGCAACCTTGAACTGCTTTCTTCTCGTATCTCACTTCAATGACGAACGCGTGAATTTATAACGGCTAACCGATTCACTCGGACATTTTTTTGTCGAAATATTAATTGGGCGCAAAATGGCAATAAAACTGAAAGTCACACAAAAAAATTTTAGGCTCATTCTTCTGTCAAAATGGTGGATGTATACCAGAAAGTGCACATTGTAACGGCATCGATGATTGTGGCGATCTCAGTGATGAGCTTAATTGCCCAGGTTTCTTTTTAAAGAAATTAGAAATATGAGAACAAAGATAACTTATATTGAAGATAACGGCATACGGACTGTTGTTACGCGAACATGTTACACGACATCTATTTCACGACATTTGTTTCCGCACACATACTTATTGACATTTGTCACCACAACAATTGTTACCGCGACAGATGTTTCGCGACAGATATTTCGCGACAGATGTTTCGCGACACTTGTTACCCAAAATTTTTTCTCCTTGATAAGTTCGACAGGCAGGCTAGACAACAATGTAATTTTTTGCAGCAGAACTTCCGGGTAACAAGTGTCGCGAAATATCTGCCGCGGTAACAAGTGTTGCGAAATATCTGTCGCGAAACATCTGTCGCAGTAACAAATGTCAGGAAATAAGTATCGGCTACCGCAAAGTTGTGTAACAACGGCACCACCCCATTTGTCCCCACGGACATTTGCCCCACGTTATACAGTTGCCCCACCAACTTGCCTCACGATGTAACTTACAACGTGGTGGAGCAACTGTATAACGTGGGGCAAATGGGGTGGCGCCGTAACAACGGTCCGTATGCCAAGATAACATATAAGATAACGGATAGGCCTTCAACAAAATTCGATTTTTTGGCAAAATTCAAATTGATGCTCAAAATTCAATTTTTTGGCCAAAATTCGATTTTTGAGGAACAAAGGTCAAATTTTCTCGACAAATTTTCAAAAATTGAACTTTTCTGTATTAACTCTGTTTCATGGCTGTTTCAAAAATTTTTTTCACAGTCTGTGTATTGAAACGAAATGCCTGAGTGCAGGCTCAAAGCTTTTATTTTCGCTTCAATATTTGAACTCGTTTTTTCCATGAAAAATGGAGCATTTTTTGTTTTTACGGCATGTTCTAGTTTTTGAGAAAATTGTGTTTGAAGTTGACGATTTTTGAAAAATCTGTGTGTTACAACAAAAACATGAACGCAGTGAAAATTTATCCCTGAATCAATAAAAGTTGTATATTGATGCGAAAATTTTGAATTTTATTTTCGACTTACGAAAACTACCAAAAAAATTTGAATTTTCGTGTCAATACACAACTTTTGATTGATTCAAGGACAAATTTTTTGCATAGACAAGAATGTAATGGAACGATCGTTCAAACAACGGGATGACCAAGAACGTGATGACAATTGTGCTTGTAATTTCCTTCATCGTCCCGTTATTGTGTATGCTGAATTTTCACTGCGTTCATGTTTTCGTTGTCTTTGCACACAGACTTTGCAAAAATTGCGAACTTCAAACGCGATTATCTCGGCAACGATAACGATTCAGAGGTTACCCATCTCTACACCTTTAGATTAAAGAATAGTACTCTATTCAAAAAGTTTTTGTATTACAACGAAAACATGAACAATTTTCTCAAAAACAACGATTAAAGCATGCCGTAAAAACAAAAAATGCTCCATTTCTCATGAACTTTATGACTATATGTCTTTGGCTCTTCTTGTACACTGTCACCTTGTAACATCATAAATTTTAGCCTCTCATAACGAGCTGGCATGCTTCAAATATGAAAAAGGAGAGTCCGGAAAAATACTTTCACCAAACTATCCATCACCATATCGTCCGAATTCACATTGCCGCTGGGTGATTGAAGGCCCAATTAACTCGAGAATCCAGTTGACTTTTGATGAGTTCGAAACGGAAGAGAACCAAGACTTGGTGACTGTCATCGATGGTGGGCCATCGGAAAATGCTTCGGTTGTTATCGACACTATTTCCGGCTCGCCAAAACCGGAGAGACTATCGTTTGCTTCCGGCACGAATATGATGGTTGTCCGGTTCCGAGCGGATGCTTTGGTTCAAGCTAGAGGTTTTCAGGCTTCATGGCGAGCTGGTAATTTGAAGAAAAAAAGTTGTTAATGTAGTCCATAAATTTTAGTTTCATTTTCCTGTGGTGGTTCATTAAAGGCACAATTGTACGAGCAATCTTTCTCGTCACCCGAATATCCACACAACTACCCCAATGGGATGGAATGTGTCTGGAGGATTGATGCACCCGAAGGACAACTTATTAGCTTAAATGTAATTTTGGTGTTACATATAATAGGGGAGGGGGAGGGGCCACCACGTGAAAATTTTTTCTGGAAATGACCCCTCAGGGGTAAAAACATGCAAAAAAAATTCAAGAGATTCGAAAAACGCTTCCCTGATTCAGGGAAGGCGTATTATGTATTGAAGAGAAAAGTCGATAAATGCGATTTTTCCTAAAAATGACCGCTCCATTTTTCATGAACTTTCCGAATATATTATTAACACTCTCTCTTTAGATCCAAGATTTCGAGCTTGAAGTTCAACGAGACTTTGTCATAGTCTATGATGGCCCAACTCCATCGGCTCCAATTTTGGCTCGTCTTACAGGCCAGCTGTTAAGCACAACCACTGGAGCGCCTCAATTGATTATTTCGAGCCAAAATGTTCTCTACATCTACTTTTACAGTAACTATGCTATCGGTGGCAAGGGATTCGCTATGAGTTATAAAAGAGGTATGAAATTTTACGATCCCCCGAAAAAACCCTAGTTAGAACATTATTTTTAGGCCAAAATAGAAAAATAAGTAAAAGGACTAGTCTGGTCGGAAAAAAGTTGCCATTTTTGTTTTGACGGTAAATTCTGAATCGCTGTCGTTTTCGAGATAATTGTGTGTGAAATTGGCGATTTTTGAAATTTTGTGTATTACAGCGAAAACATGCACTTGAATGTTTCTACGATAATTTTTAACTTGTATTAATTAAAGGTTGTTTATCGGAAGCGATTAATCAGATAATTTTGAATAATTGCTTCAATAAACAACTTTAAATCGATGCAAGTTAAAAATTATCTTAGAAACATTCAAGTACATGTTTTCGTTGTAATACACGGAATTCCAAATCGTCAACTTCACGCGCAATTATCTCGAAAACGACAACGATTCAGAATTTATCGTCAAAACAAAAAAGGCTCCTCCATTCTTTATAAATTTATCTATTCTTTATATTTTTCGGTTTTTGATAAATTTTTCAATTTTCACGAATTTTTCGATTTTGGGGGAGGGGGGCATGAACATCCCTACTTTAATAAACTAAAATTTTCAGGCTGCGATAATACCATCAAACAAAATTACGGCGCCTTGCTTTCACCTGGACACACTCGAGTTCCCTATCCTGGCTCACAAGTCTGTAAATATACCATTGAGCTACCGGATGGACAAAACGACCAGCCCATTTCAGTTTCCATCAACCATTTTGACGTCGCTCGTGATGACTCTCTCCAAGTTTGTGTTACAAATTTTTTTGTTAACATAAACTGTTTTTAATTAACACTTCTTTAGATCTATGAAGGAAGTGAGTATGGACGGGCGTTGCATGATGGTCAAGGATTTAATGATGATCATCGACCACCAAAAATTATACATGCTAAACAGAGTCAACTTCAATTGGTTTTCACAACAAATGCGGTTAGGAATACAATGGGATGGAATCTTACATTTTCTACAAGTAAGAAAAATTAAACAAGTTTCCAAAAATTCTTTTTTACAGGTGCCCAAAAATTGACAATTTTGCTATTTTTTCAATTTTTTAATTTCTCCCCAAATAACCCTATAGGAAGTTTTCTATACGAGGAATCAATTGCGCTCATTGCCGAATCATGAAAACGCTTTCCTGACTCTGATTCAGGAAACAGGCATGTGTATTGAAGCGAAAATCACATGATTCTGGGTCAGGAAAGTATTTCCATGTCTAAAAAATGTGCTCAATCGATTACTCGCATAAAGTCACCCTAGAAAAATAATTTTTAGACAAAAATCCAAAATACCTTCACTGGTCTTGAATCAGGAAAAAATGTGATGTATTAAAGCGAAAATTATCCCTAAAGAGTTGATCTTCAGAAAAATCTTATCCTAATTCTTACCTAGTGAAATAGACTGTACCCTAAGACCCAGTAAAAAATCACTTTAGGTCCTTTGCCCAAAACTTTAGATTGCTTATCCAAATAAACCTTTTTAAGATTGCCCTGCATTGAATGTGCCAAAAATGGTCTCCATTTCAACACAAAATACAGCTTTCGGCACAAAAGTAACCATAGCTTGCCCACGGGGCTTCGAGTTTGTGACTGGTCGAGGCCAAAGTTTTGAAGTGCATTGTAAACTAGGCGGGAAATGGACGGAAGAGGTGATACCAACTTGTCAACGTAAGAGCTCAAGAAATTTTTTTGTATAACATACAGAGTCATTCAGCACAACCTCCCAACAAAGAAAGCTGAATCTCTCAGCGAATTTAAAAGATCTTCACATGTGTTCTTTTGTTTGTTATTAGTTGACCAATAGGACACAATATGCGGCAATTTGTAAAAGTACGATTGCGCCGAACGCGCCGAACACGCCAAACGGGTCCCAATTAGGCCTAAGCCTAGGCTTAGGCTTAGGCTTAGACTTAGGCCTAGGCATAGGCCTAAGCCTAATTGGGACCCGTTTAGCGTGTTCGAAGTCCCGTTTGGTGCCCCGTTCGGCGTGTTTGGCGCAGTCGTACTTTTACAAATTGCCCAATATGCAAATATTTTAAAAAATTTTGAACGAGTCTGAGTATCGAAACGAAAACTTAAATTTGACTTCGATTTTTGATGAATTCTTCAATTTTTAACGAATTTTTAATTTTTGATGAATTTTTGTGCTGAATGAGCCTGTACTTTTTACTCAAAATCAAATTTTCAAACATCATATTTTTTTGTTCTATTTAGCCATCTACTGCTCATCTGTCCCACAAATAGCTAACGGCTTCGCTGTTTCTGCCACAAACGTCTCGTTCGGCGGCATGGCCAAGTATAGCTGCTACGAAGGCTTTGCTTTCGAAAGTGGAAAGAAGATGGAGGAAATCTATTGCACTGACGAAGGACGATGGACCAAAACGCCAAGATGCCGAGGTTTTCGACAAATTTTTTTCACCTTATCTTACTTTCTTTAGCTGCAACTTGTTCGGCGCTTGAGCACTTTGAACATGGAGATAGAGTCCTCAAGTTTGGTGATGGCACTGGATATGGCACAGTGTTCGCATTCGAGTGTGAGCCTGGGTATCGGCGAGTTGGTGCCGCAACAATGCTATGCCAAACGAATGGAACTTGGTCGGCTGAGCAGCCTCGATGCGAAAGTATGGGTTGATCAAAATAGCTCGCTCTAAAATCTGGGAGCTACTACACAACAGGGGCATCCACGTGAAAAATTTTTTCTGAAAATGAACCTCTAGGGGATAAAAACATGCAGGGAATTCGAATTTGACATTTTCGAAGTGAAAGAACGCTTCCCTGATTTTCAGAAAAAAAATTTCGACAAATTTTCACGTGGGTGCCCCCCCCCCACCCCCTATTGTGTAGTAACTCCAAAGTCTGTTTAGAACTAGTCTGCACGAACATTCCCAAAATTCAACATGGGCGAATCGCTCTCGATGCGCCATGGCTAGAATTTGGAGACTCGGCGAAAGTTGAATGCGAGCCAGGGTTCCGGAATGTTGGCGCAGATTCAGTGAAGTGTTTGGCCAACCAGACGTTGAGTGGCACAGCTGAATGCCAAGACATCGACGAGTGTATTGATGGAACAGCAAATTGTTCGCCGAAGAGCACCGGCTGTGTTAATATGCCTGGGGGTTATCACTGTCAATGCCAACGTGGATATCAACCGCAACTGAGTAATATAAAAATTTGAAAAGATGAAAACACAGATCAAAATTTAAAAAAAAACGTCGTCAACTGACTCAGCTCGCCGAGCGCTTCAAAACGAGTACCATATCATGGTGTTGTGTGAGTATTGCCCATGGCCGAGTGGCTAAAGTGTATTCACTCATAGGGCGTGGGTTCGATCCCGCGTCCAAAAGTCATTTTTTAATATTTTTTTGCCATAAAAATATTTGCATATCCACATTTTTATGCGGGAAACACGATGACGCTATTATTTTTCCGTGAACACTTTTGGAACAATTGAAAAATCGGTTAATGCAAAGCGCTTTAGTCACTCGGCCATGAGCAACGCCATGATCGCGACCCCATGATATGGTACTCGTTTTGAAGCACTCGACGAGCTGAGTCGATTGACGACATTTAAAAAATTTTGATCCCTGTCTTCACCATTTTCGTACGCCGTGCATGAGATTCCATTTCTAGCCTGCACCAATTCTGCTTCGTTGATTCCCGTGAAAGGAAAAGCTTCGAGTGAGGATGAAGTCTTCCGCTATTTCAGTTATGCTTCGGCTGGATGGTGTGCCCAGTCGGACGATAAAAACCCGTCATTGTTACTAACGTTTGCCGTGCCAAAAGTGATCGATAGAATTCGACTCGAGAAAGTTGGCAACGCTTACCCAACAGTGATCCGATTCAACTATGCGAATGAAACTGGCGTCCGCTTAAATCAACGCTCGGAAAAGATTCAACTCAAAAAGTTGGCAGTGTCCGGAAGTGAATTGTTGGTTCTGGGCAACCCATTAGAGGCTAGGGTGTTACAATTGGAAATTTTGGAGTTTCACGAAAGGGGGTGTGTGAAATTGGACTTGTTGGGTTGCCAGAAGACCAATTGCATAGGTATGATTGGAAATTTAAGGACCAGTCTACTCGAAAAAACGCTATGTAAAAATTATGTATTCAGAAAATTCATGAAAAATGGAGCATTTTTTGTTTTTACCGTAAATTCTGAATCGTTGTAGTTTTCGAGAAAATTGATTTTGAAATTTTGAATTGGTGTACAAGCTCTTCGTTGTAATACACAATTCAAAAAAGTTTGTGTATTAAAACGAAGAGCTTGTAACAAATTCCAAATTTCAAACGCAATTATCTCGAAAACTACAACGATTCAGAACATGCCGTAAAAAGAAAAAATCCCCAGTTTTCATGAACTTTCCGAATATCAACAAAAATGGCAACTTTTTTCCCATCGGACTGGTCCTTTAAGGCAAGATAGGACAAGAAAAAAATTACGTTTTAGACGAAAACGAGTGCGAAAATCACAATGGCTATTGCGAGCATCACTGTATGAACACCCAAGTAAGCTTTCACATTCAACTCAAAATTTTCAATTCAAAAAAATTCAGGGATCTTATCGGTGCAGCTGTGAAGAGGGCTACGACTTGTTCGCTTTTGATGGCCAAGGTGGAATTCATATCAAAGAAGGCGAAACTGGCGAAGGCTTATTTGATACGGTTCGCTTCAATAAGGTAGATGAGTAGTACTCGAAAATATTCTGCACTTCCTATTGAATCAGGGAAAATATGTATTGAAACGAAAAGGCCAAACATCATCAAATTCAAAAAGTAGAAGTTTTAGCGGTTAATTTTGTGTACAGCATGAGGCAAAAAAGGTTCAAGAATCGATTTTTTGGCAAAAATTCAAAAAGTTGTTGTATTACAACGAAAACATGAACGCAAATTCAAATTTCAAACGCAATTTTCTCAACAACTACAACGATTCACAGATCATGCCGTAAAAACAAAAAATGCTCTATTTTTCATGAATTTTTCGAATATATAATTTTTGTCGTATGATGTA
>JAQGBS010003387.1:0-11587 GCA_034698545.1 Acrobeloides obliquus
CAAAAATCGATTTTTCCGCAAAAAATTCAAAAAAGTTTGTGTATTACAACGAAGAGCTTGTAACAAATTCAACATTTTAAACGCAATTATCTCGAAAACTACAACGATTTAGAACATGTCGTAAAAACAAAAAATGCTCCATTTTTTATGATCTTTCCGAATATATCACTTTTTCATATGATTGTAACTGACTGGCCTGTACCTTTAAAAGTCTCTTTTTACATATAAGTTATTTACCCTTGGGTTATCGGTAGGTGTTGTTGCAAATGAACTTGATCTAGCTAGGAGATAGCTCATAACTAAAAATATATGTTACTCGAACTTCGAAATCAATAATTTTTCACCATCTAACAAATCTCAAGATAAACAAGTGGGCGTTTATCAACTGGTTAAAGTACACATTTCCTAAGGCTAACAAGTGTTAAGCATGCTTGTGCATCTTTTTTCAAACTTGATAAAAACAATCGAAAATCAAAAAATGACACTTTAAAAAAACTTATTTATTAAAATATATTTTATTGTATACAAAAATTATTACAATTTTATATTCAACAATACAATAAGGAGCTACTACACAATAGGGGGGGGGGGGGTAGACCCATGTAAAAAAATTTTCAATATTTTTTCTTGAAATGACCTCTAGGAGTAAAAACACGCGGGAAATCCGAATTTGACATTTTCAAAGCAAAAAAACGCTTCCCTTTGATCCAGGGAAGGTCTGTGTATTTAAGCGAAAAGTTTCAAAAATGTGATTTATGTGGATTTTCGCTTCAATACACCCCCTGAATCAGGGAAGCGTTTTTTCGCTTTGAAAATGTCAAATTCAGATTCCCCACATGTTTTACCCCTAGAAGGGTCATTTCTAGAAAAAAATTTTTGACAATTTTTTCACATGGGTGGCCCCCTATTGTGTAGTAGCTCCTAAAATAATCAATATTTTTACGGAGGTGTCATCGTTTAGAATTTTCATGATTCTTTTTTTTGAATAGCTTTTCGCTTCTTGTAGTTCGGCTTAAATGAAAAAGATGAATAGGCTGGTACAAAAACCGGATTTTGCAATTTTAGAAAAAAATTAGGGAGGAGGAAGTGAATTTTGGCTAAAAAATTAAATTTTAGCAAAAAAATCAAATTTTGGCCCAAAAATTGAATTTTACGCAAAAATCGAATTTTAGCCCTTTAAAATCGATTTTGGTCAAAAAATCGATAATTTTTCAATTTTTTTAATTTTTACACAAAAATAAGCGTAAAAGACGTGCGTCCTATCCATTAGACCATGCACGCCATGCTTTTTGAGATCTCTATAGTGTTTTTATTTTAGAAAAAATTTAACAACTTGAAAATTTTTGAAAAAATCCGGTTTTTGGACCACCTTGTATAAATTTTACTATTATAGTTTATGATTAAAATTTTTTAACTAACCTGCAATTTTGGCAAATGCTGCCGTACATGTTCATGAATGCGTAAGAGAGATGTATTTTGTTCCAAATTTGTTGATACTGTTTCTTGATTTGTTAGTTCAGGAACTTCTATAAAAAAATAATTGAATTATTCTTTTTTAAATGCTATTAGGTGTATAGTCCGTTTCCGCGCCAGTGTTAACACTTTTAAGAGACACTATCTTTTTTTGCCTTGTTCCTCATGCTTAGCTCTATCAAAAATATTACAACGCACAAACCGCTTTTTAAGTGTTAATTACGAATATTACGTTGTTCCTCTTTCTTTGGTGTACTTTTGGAATCATTTTTTTGATGATCTTTTGAACTGCCTGCTTCTTGCATGGGATCGATTGTTTTATTATCTAAAAGTAACAGTGTAGAAAAAGAGAATTTTTTGCTCCTTTGAAAGGAGTTCTGAAGCTATTATACAATAGGGGCCACTCACGTGAAAAACTTTTTCTGAAAATGACTCTCCAGGGGTAAAGACATTCGGGGAATTCGAATTTGGCATTTTCAAAGCAAAAAAACGCTTCCCTGAAGGCGTATTGTGTATTGAAGCGAAACATCGCAAAAATAGCATTTTTGCGACTTTTCGCTTGGTCTTCCCTGGATTAGGGAAGTGTTTTTCGCTTCGAAAATGTCAAATTCGGATTCCCCGCATGTTTTTACCTCTCGAGGGGTGATTTTCAGAAAAAAATTGAAATTTTTTTCACGTGGGTGGCCCCTATTGTGTAGTAGCTTCGGAATTTTTTTCTCAAAATTGGAGGTTCAGTGTTTTACTAATTTGTAAAATGCAGTAAATATACATCACTAATTTTCTGAAAAATCTACAAAAATCGTCGGTTTTTTGCAAACTTTCTTTTAAGCAGCTGTAATGGTCGTTTCAAGAAAATTTTGGTCGCATAAAAAATCTGAAACTGGTGTTTTAAGGCGCGTTTACATCACATGAAAAAAATGAGGAAGTGATGCAATGATTTGTAGATTTGAAGAATCTCGGAACCGCATCGGAGATATATGCATATACAGGATGGCCCATAAAAAAGTGGCTTAGGCTTAAGCCTAGGCCTAAATATTTAAGCCTAGGCCTAAACCTTAAGCCTAAGCTATAAGCCAAAGCTTTTTTTCTTTTGGGTAGAGGGGATTCTGAATAAGTTTATGCCGAATCCCCTCCCCTGGGGGGATAGTGTATAAGTACCATAAATTCAAATTGGAGTGCACTCGAACCGTTTAACACTATGACCAACCTAGGTTCGAACTTTCTAGATATTGTCTCTAAACATACTTGGCGATGAACGACTACATGTCATATTAGGAAAGGGATAACCAACGTTTCTCCGAGAAAAATTCGATTTGTTGAGACTTTGTTTAACGTTGTGAGGGTCCAAACCATTAAGTTTTTCCAATGAAGAATCTAAAAATATCCAGGATGGCGCCAAGATAGTAAAGATTCAGGTTTAGAGGGCACGACTCTTTTTTAAGATTTATGAAGGGGCACGACTCTTGGCTAAAAATGACTTTAAAATGGCAATTTTTAGCCGAAAATTGCATTTTTAGTCAAAGTTCTCATTTTTGAGCAAAAATAGCGAAATTTTGGCGATGAAAAAATGGCATTAGTAGTATAAAAATTTGAAAAATGGGCATTTTTATTAAAAAAATACGAAAATTTGGCGAAAAAATGGGTGACCATAAAATTGTTTGAAATTGAAAAAATTTTAAATAAGAGTGACTATGGGGGAAATTTTTTCATTTTTCAAATTTGAGGAGAGCACGTCCCCCTCCCCCAGTAACGTAGGAAGAAGGATCGGCTAGAAGGAGGGCACTTACCAAAAAAGGCCGATTTTTCCCAAAAACATAAGAAGGAACCATTATGTGTAGGTTTTTTAATTTTGGCTCACTAGGGAAGGGGGGTATCTGTCTTCTTGCCTACGCCACTGCCTCCCCCCAAGCTACGGGCCTTGGTGGCATTTTGCGATTTTTTCTCAAATTTTCGATTTTTTAAAAATTTTCACCAATCTCAGTCCGTTTCACTGAATGGTTTCAAAAAGTTTGCCCACAGATTTCATTGATTGGTTATTTCCAGAGGAATCGACGCATTGCAGAACCTTGAAAATGCTTCCTTGACCCTGATTCAAGGAAGAGGCACGTGAAGCAAAGATAGGCTAATTTGGGGTCAGAGAATTTTCAAAGTTCGGGAATGCGCGCAATCGATTTCTAGCATAGAAAAACCGGCACGTATGCAGAATCCCCCCCCCCCCCAAAGCTGAAAACGAAAAAAATTTTTCATCTTTTTTTAAGTTTTGTATGTATGCTTAGGCTTTAGGCTTAGGCTTAGGCCTAAGATCTATGCTAAAACCGATTAAGGTTTATTTGAGTCGATTCCGGACGTTTCCGATAACGCCTATAAACGCTACTCTTACCAAGGAAAGAAATTAGGGGTGTTAATTTTGGGGTGTTGAAAAAAATGATGAAAAATTGATTTTTCTTGTTTTCAGCTTGGGGAGATAGTGCATGTACCAAAAAACCCTCTATAGGGTTATTTTTGTAAAAATTTAAAAAACTTTAAACTTTTTGCAAAAATTGCAAAATTCTCATTTTTTTAATCACCTGGCGGAGGAGGATCGTTTCTTTCTTGTTCCATTTTTTGTGATGCTTAATTTCCAATGCTTATATCTATAAAATTTGGAACTACAGAGTGGTTCAAAAAAATGTCCTCTGAGCGATTTTTTTATGATTTTGGAAATGGAATTTTTTTTTGAAATGACATTTCTAGGGGTAATTTTACACGGGAAATCGATTGCGTGCTTTCCCGAAACTTGAAAATACTTCCCTGGTCCTGATTCAGGGTAGCGTATTGACGCGAAAATGAAAAACGTTCGGTTTAAATCCGGCTAACTAGGGCCAGAGAAGCATTTTTAAGCTTCGGGAATGCACGCAATCAATTTTCCGTATAAAATTACCCCTAGAGATGTCATTTTTTTAATTTCCGGGTCATAAATCATCAAAAAATCGCTCAGACGACATTTTTTGGAGCACCCTATAGTAGTCTGTTTCAAAAAGAGATATTATAGGAAACTTCCCGACTTCAGTTTCGAACGATTTCGTCCGATCTGGCAAGTTAAGCAACAATGGGCCCTCTGGTTCGATCCCCCGAGGGTGATTTTTGAAATTCAAAAAATTTTTTATCAGACCTCCTAAATTCGACCTCATAGAGTGTTTTTCTATTTTTATTTTTCTTGAAAAGATTTTTTCAGGCCTAGAAAAATTTTTTCAAGGAAAATAAAAATAGGAAAACATTCTATGAGATCGAATTTAGGAGATCTGATAAAAATCTTTTTTAAATTCTCAAAAATCACCCTCAGGTGATCGAACCAGAGGGCCCATTGTTGCTTAATTTGCCAGATCGGACAAAATCGCTCGAAACTGGGATCGAAAAGTTTGTAAAAGGCAATTTGTAAAAGTACGACTGCGCCGAACGGAGCACCAAATGGCGAACACAAAGGCTCCAAATTAGGCCTAAGCCTAATTGGGACCCTTTGGCGTGTTCAGCTCCCCGTTTGGTGCTACATTCGGCGCAGTCGTATTTTTACAAACTGCCAGAAAGTTTTCCATAATATCTCTTTTTGAAACAGACTATATATTAATGAGAATTGAAAAAGTTGAAAAAATTGCGCAACAATCGGAAAATTGTCAATTTGTTTTGTAGGCAATCTGTCCGCTTTTGTTTTCTCTTTTATACTTGTTTATCTACACATACACAAACTATAGTTATTGTTGAATCAGAAATTTTTTCCACAGGTATTGCACGGTAATACTTCATACATTTGACAAATTTCGCAAATTTTCTTTCTCATTTATATTTCCTCATCTACAAATGTACAAACTGAGTCATCATTGAATCAGTAAATTTTTTCCGCAGACATCAAGTATTGTACAATAATACATCGCATTTCAACAAATCTTTGCCCTTTGATAAGCAGATTGGCTATTCGCCAACTGATCATTATTCTGAGCGCCATAGAAAATGCGTTTACGTAAGCGAGAAAATTTCTCGCAAAGATTTTTTGAAATGCGATGTATTATTGTGCAATACTGATGTCTGCCGAAAACATTTACTAATTCAACAATGACTTAGTTTGTGCATGTGTAGATGAGGAAATATAAATGAGAAAGAAAATTTGCGAAATTTGTCGAATGTGTGAAGTATTATCGTGCAATACTTGATGTCTGTGGAAAACATTTACTGATTCAATGATGGCTGTAGTTTGTGTATGTGTACATGAACAAGTATAAAAGAGAAAATACAACGGACAGAGTACCCGCAAACAAATTGGCAATTTTTCGATTGTTGCGCGATTTTTCTTCTTTTTCAATTCTCATCAATATATATCTGTCTCAAAAAGAGATATCATAGAAAACTTTCCGACCCCAGTTTCGAGCGATTTCGTCCAATCTGGCAAGTTAAGCAACGTTGGGCTCGCTGGTTGGATCACCTGAGAGTGAAAACTGGGGTCGGAAAGTTTTCTATAATATCTCTTTTTGAAACAGACTATATCGATTAGGTATCTCACTGAACGTGAAATTTTTCTAAAAACTTCTTTTTTTCATCATCTGGAATTCATTCTTCTAGGAGTAATTTTATGCAGGGAATCCGGATTTCTCATTTCCAAGACCTGAAAATTTTTCCCCAAATCAAGAAAAGGCTATATTTATATGACGTATGGCATGTGTTTCTTGTCAAAAATGTGACCCTAAATAGTCTTTTCTTTACTTGGGGAAAGATTTTCAGATCACAGAAATGTAAATTCGGATTCCTTGAATAAATTACCCCTAGAGGGGTCAATTCCAGATGCTGAAAAAAATTTTTCGAAAAACTTCACGTTTAGTGGAACACCTAATCGATACTACAGGGTGGTCTAAAAAAATGTCGTCTGAGTGATTTTTTTATGATTTTGGGACCCGGAAATTTTTTTGTAAAAATGACACCTATAGGGGTAATTTTATGTGGGGAATCGATTGCGTGCATTCCCGAAGCCTGAAAATGCTTCTCTGATCCTGATTCGGAGAAAACTGGGGTTTTGAAAATAAAATTGTAAAATTAACAGAAAAATGTTAATTTTTGCTTCAATAATCCAATTTTCCCTGAATCAGAGTCAGGGAAACGTTTCCACGCTTCGAGAATGCGTGCAATCGATTCCCCGCATAAAATTATCCCTAGAGAGTCTAAAAATTTTAATTTCTCGATTTTCGCTTCAATAAACACACCGTTTTTCCCTGAACCAGGGTCAGGGAAACGTTTTCACGCGTCAGAAATGAGCGCAATCGATTTAACAGATAAGATGGACGTAACGATTACCCCTATAGGGGTCATTTTTAGAAAAAATTTCCGATTTCCAAAATCATCAAAAAGTGGTCATTTTTAGAAATTTTCGATTCTCGAAATCATCAAAAAATCGCTCAGATGACATTTTTTTAGACCACCTTGTAGTTCCTAAAATTTAATCTCTAAAATATATTTTATTTAAATGAAAACTGGGATAATTTCTAAAACCTAATTTAATCAATACCGAACAAATCTCTTACGCCATAACATTGAAAAAATTTCCAAAAACACTATCAAAATACATTTTCGGGGCAAGTTCAGCATGATTTCATCATCTTCAACATTTCTAGACGAAAAAGATTATTCGAAGGAAAGAAACGTTAGAGAAAATATTATTAGATTTAATAAATATCCCCTCATCTATTACCGGGTGAATCACTGATAAAATGACGACAAACCGTGCACCTAAACTACAGGGTGTGTCAAAATAACGTGTGCACCTGAAATTTTCTTTTTTTAAAAGACTTTAAGGAAAATTTTATAGAAAACATAACAAAAAACAATGAGAATAAGAAAAATAACAAAATTATTCAAAATGCCCGCCTCTTGCGTCAACACATGCCTTCAAACACTGAGGGAAGTTGTCGATAATTTTTGATAACGTATCGTCTCCAAGCTCTTTCCATGCTTTCTTCAACACAAGCTTCAATGTTTCGACATTTTATGTAGCTTAGCGCATGCTTTTTTCTCGAGAATACTCCATACAGAATAATTTAGTCAGAAAACATTGAAATAAAGTTTTGACAACGAATTACATAACAAAATATTTGCAAAAAATGAAACTTCAGGTGTGCACGTTATTTTGACACACCTTGTGCATGTTATTTATTGCTTTCGTCAACTGAACATTTGAGGAAGAAACGGCCAAAGGTCAAAAACATTGCTCACCTTTTCGATTTTTGAGAAAAAAATTCATTTTTGAGCAAAAATTCCGGAAAGAACAGGCCAAACGTCAACAAAATTACTCACCTTATTCATACTTAAAAATATTTAGCTATCGATTTTTTGAGAGAAAAATTTTTATTCTTTGTTGTAAAAATAATAAAAGGTGATAAAAGCACAAAAAGTGCGAGACCAGGGCTGGGTTCCGGAAAGTTCCGGTCATTTTGCTGTTCCCGTTCCGGTTTTTTTTCGCTCAGAACAGCTAATTTTTTTGCTTAATTTTTCAATAAATTGTGAAATTTCATTCAATTTTAGACAAAAATTTTTCAAAAATTATATGAAAATTTACAAATTTTTATAAAAATTTGTTGAAAAATTCGAAAAAAATCACCTTAGTCCCCCACTTTTGTTTTTGCTCAAAATTTTGGAAAAAGATTTGTGAGAAACAATTAATTTTTGAGCCAAAATTTCGTTTTTGAACAAACAAACATAAGGAGGACCAAGGTAAATTTTAAAAATTTTTGCCTGTTCCGGTAAGTTCCGGTCGTTTTTGTCTGTTCAGGTAAGCTCCGGTCGCTTTTAGCTGTTCTGGTTCTGTTCCGACTCTTGGGCCTGTTCCGATCCAGCCCTGGTTGAGATCCATTAATAAGCCATTATTTACAAGTAAAAAATTTAAAATGACCAACTAAAAATCTTGAATAGCACCAAAAATGTCTTTTTTTAGCACAAAAATATTGATTTTTTTCTTGCATCGTCAAAATAAATCATCATTAGCCATACAGCAGAGTTTTAATTGATTTATCAAAAACATTTACATGATATGTAGCTTGTCACAAAAAAAGATATAAAAAGTTATAGGATATTTCCTTCCAAGGGGCCATCCAGATATTACGTTATCATGCTGGGGGGGGGGGGAGGGGTGTAGGCAGAAAGGTCGACTAGAAGGGGGGGGGAGCACTTCCCTAAAAAAGGCCGATTACTCAAAAAACATAAAAGGGGATTCTTATGTGCAAGAATTTTTTAAATTTTAGCGCCTGCCCTCCCCCTTGCCTACGCCACTGGGAAGAGTATGAGCCCTCTCCACAAAAAGTTGATAACGATAGTGCATTTTTGACAACGTGAAGGTCTAAAAATCCGAAAAAATTGATAACGTAATATCTGGACAGTCCCCAAAATTATCGAGCGAACACCTTCTTTATCCACTGCGCTATGGGCTGCCAAAAGTTAGAAATTTGAAAAAAGAATTAAATGTTGCTGACAATTTTTCTCATGTAGGAAATATCCTTTATGTTAATAAATTATCAATCCTTTTTGATTTTCTTTGGAGTACTGGTTTTGTGAAGCTTCGTTATTTTCTCTGATGGCTTTTCGTTTTAGCCCACTTTCGGGAGGCCTTGGTTCTTGAGGAAGAGAATTTAATGTTGGTATAAGTGGGAATGTCTAAATGTTGAATAATATTATGAAAAAAATTGGCTAACCAACCGGAAATTTGTCCAAATGCCATTGTACAAAATTAAAAATCAAGATTGGCGATGGCTTTTGTCCCAAATTTATTGACTCCATTTCTTGCTTTATTAGTCCAAGAACTTCTAAAAATTT
The DNA here is from genome assembly GCA_034698545.1 of Acrobeloides obliquus. Taxonomy (NCBI): domain Eukaryota; kingdom Metazoa; phylum Nematoda; class Chromadorea; order Rhabditida; family Cephalobidae; genus Acrobeloides; species Acrobeloides obliquus. Next base: position 9,298 of record JAQGBS010003387.1, read on the forward strand.
GATTTTTAAATGTAAAGACCGGCATGAAAAACTTTGGAGCTCTTCCCCCTAGGGAGACGCAATCAACAGGATTCCAAAAACTGTACTTACTTTTTTAAAGTAAATTTATGGAAAAATATTCTCTAAAGGCTTAGGCTTAAGCTTAGGCTTAACCTTAGGCTTAATCCTAGATTTAACCTTAGCCTTAATCTTAGGCTTAAGCTTAGGCTTAAGCTTAGGCCTAGGCTTAAGCCTAAGCCCAAAGATATTTTTCTATAAAATTACTTCAAAAAAGTATCAGTTTTTGAAATCCTGTTGATTGCGTCTTCCCAGGGGAAAAGCTCCAAAATTTTTTGGCCAAAAATGGAAACACTATTACAAAAAATGCTCCATTTTTATGAATTTTCCGAATATAAAAAAAATGCCAACTTTTTTCCGATTGAACTGATCCATGAAAAAATGCTATTTTTCTGCCTACCATAGGATATTATGACGGCGTCAGATATGATGGAAGTGTTAATTGGACCACCTTGCTTTTCCACTTCGATTATTTCTCGTACAGCTTTTGGAATAAATATGCCATTTTCATTGAAAAATGTAGACCTACATAATTTTATAGTTGTCTAAAAAATTCAATTTTGTTTTATAGATTGGGAAGAGGGAAATCTCCTCCTGATAAATTATTACAGTTAAAATATTTGGCGAATTAGAAGTATAATAACTAGATATTTTACAAGACAGATCTAAAGCAGCTTTTATGAAATTTTTCCAAGAAAAAGCAAAATAATGCAATAAATTAACAGGTTCTAATTGTTGACATGCCTAAAAATCTTTGATATGTTGGGTTGGGCAAAAAGTTGGTACCACCCACCATCCAATATGGTACATCCCACTGAAGCTTATAGTAGCGGCAAAAAAACTTTCCCCAAAATTTTTCCTCTTTTGAGGAAAGTTTTTTTGCCGCTACTGTAAGCCCAAGCCTATGCATAAGGCTAAGCATAAGCTCAAGCATGTGCATAAATTAAAACTCAAGCTTATGCATATGCTTGGGCTTATGCTTAGCCTTATACATAGGGTTGAGCTTAAGCTTAGGCTTGGGTTTAAGCTCAGGCATAGACTTATACTTAATCGTACGCGTAGGATTAATTAGGCTTGTGCTTAGATTTGATTATGCTTGGTTTAGAACTTGACTTAGACTTGGCTTAGATATAAGCTTTTCTAATGCTTGGAATTAGGCTTAAGTTTGAGCTTAGGCATCTTAGATCATCACAAAAATTCCTACTCTAGATAAACAATAGAAATAGTTTTCCAAAAAGATGTCATAGCAATCGAAAAAGAAAGATTTCTTTTCTAGCTTACAGTCTTCTACTTGGTTACAAGACGCATCCACTGATTGTATATCTTTTGCTTCTCTTTTAGCATTGAGTCGATTTTTGCTGACGTTTCTAAATTTATATTAGAAACAAATTTAAAAAAACAATTGTATGCAGTCTCAAAGTGGTGAGTGAAATTTTAAAATAGCTTAAAGGTCCCCTCGTGAAAAAACTCTATGTAAAAATAATATATTTGGAAAGATCATGAAAAATGGAGCATTTTTTGTTTTTACGGCAAATTTTGAATGATTGTTGTTTTTGAGATAATTGCGTTTAAAATTGCTCATGTTTTCGTTATAATACACAAACTGGTCCTTTAACAACTCAAAACTTACATAAACTTTTCAGTTTTTTCACTGTTTGACAAGATATTCTTACATTGATATAATGATAAAAGATATTTGAAAATTTTACTTTCTTCACCAATTGAAAAGAGATCTTCTTCACTTTCAAGTAAAATCGACTCGTCTTTAATTTTTTTAAAGCTAACAATATTCATTTTCTAAAAATATTCCGATTTTTAAAAACTGTCTAATTCACGCCATAACTTCAAAGGACCAGTCCACTCGGACTAGAAAATTTTTTCGGGTTATTGAAACGAAAACATGTTTCAGGATTTTCGTTTCAATAATTCAAAACAATTTGAATTGGATAAATTTGGTGTCATTTTATTCGTCTCGTCGAGTTATATAAAAATCTATATTTATTTTTTCCTAAATGTTCAAGAAATTTAAATTACTTTCTTCTCAATATACAGAATTTATTAATTCAAGGAAAAAACTAGGTACAAACTTTCGTTGTAATACACAAAATTTCAAAAATTGCCAACTTTACATACAATTATCTCAAAAAAGTAAATGGGACGAACAAAATGACACCAAAATTATCCAATTTGAAGATTGTTTTGGGTTATTGAAACGAAAACATGAATCAGAATT
>JAQGBS010003388.1:0-11587 GCA_034698545.1 Acrobeloides obliquus
CGCCTAGAAATCTCAAAATTCCTAATTGTTTAGCCGACATACCTTGATAAAAAGAACATTTGGTATAACCGAAATTATAGAAAAAGCTACAAATAAGCCTCCAAACAATTTATCCTCGCTTGTAGGTGAAGTTAAATTCATTTTAGCAACAAATTTTTACGTTAGAAAAATACTTCCGCATATATCTCGAACTGCAAATACTTAGAAGCAATCATATGAAAGTATGAAAATTATAGCAAAAATTAGACATCATCGTTTTTTATCATGAGTAAGAAATACTTAGAAAATGGGTGCTAGTCTAAGAAACCCATACAGAGTGTGTTAGAAATTATATAGAACTTGTTTTATGCATATATCTTTTAGCATATTTTTTGAATCTAAGAAGCTTATTTAATGATTTTGATACAGTTAGATAGCTTAAAACCTAGGCTATTCTATGTCATCAAGATTAGCGAATATGATTTTTAGATTAATAATATATGCTTAAATATAAAAATGAGTATTAGTATTTTTTTAATACACCTTGTAAATAAACAATAATAATGGGTTCTTTTAAGACATGCTAAATTAGTACCCTCGAAGATAATTTATATTTTATGTAGACATCATGGGAATAAAAAAAGTTCTTAGAAAGTGTAAATTTTCAGAATGTTTTGGATCTATAAAAATTAAAGATCAATTTAAAAAATTTATCTTGGAATGTTGCTTTGATGTCATTCGATTGCTATGAAATCCAACTTTCTAACAACACCAAAACTATCAGAATTGGCTTTGTATTTCTGAGGAATCCTCAAAAACATAAAAAGGTTTCGATATTTCAAATTTTGAAACATCAAATGACCCAATTCATCGCGAATAACCAAATAATTTCCATCTTTTTGTTTATGCCAAATTTGCTAGTATGTTAATCTCTTACCATTAACTTCATATGTACCTCGATAGCTAATGTAGTTATCGTTGGCCGTAGCAAAATTGTATAGAATTTTAATTTTAAAATCTTGTTCAGGATGGGCCAAGAATAAGACGAATATTTTAGCTATCCCTGAAATTTATAACAATCTAAAAAAGGAAATAAAAGTTTACTTTCCTTTCCAATCCAACCTTTAGGTTCATCACTCGTCTCTATAATCATTGTGTTAGTCTCATTAAACTCAGCCAACTTTTTTGGATCACCAGATTTAAAAACTTTATTTTAATCATCTTGGAGTTTTTTTAAGGAGACTATCGACTTCTAAATTGAATGAATCGTGACTGTTCTTTGCCAGGCATTTATGAACCCGTTTGGTACGCCATAAACTTAGCCCCATAATTATTTTATGTTATTTAGTTGATAATGGACATTTCATGTTCAGTAGCTCTCTTATAGCTTTAGATCTTATACAAGTTATAGTTGGCATAGGATACATTATCTTTATGACGTTCGTATTTTTTGAAAGAGCTTTGGCAACAATAAAGTTAAGTACATATGAAAAACATACGGATTATTTTTACATATGCACATGTTCTATTGGTCAATATTTCTGGGGTGCCGTGTTTACGTTTGTCGTTTATGAAGGTATATAAAGATTTTAAACAGAAAAAAGAACTTTTGAATTCAAAAGTGGTCTAGTTATTAAAGCGAAAACCCTGCGCTTTTTATCTTGAGGGAATTTTTAAAAATTCGACAATCCGATCTTTAAGAGTTTTATTTTCTTTGATCAAATCAATCAACGTCGCTATCGAAAGTCCATCATATTTATTAGCTCGTATACACTCAGCCAACGATATCAACTGAGTGAAAATATTCGTTCCGCCAATTTGTTGTCGTATATACGGTCTTCAATTCATTTATAATTTTCGTATGACTTATTAAATTTAAACTTCTGAACAGTAAAAATTTTTTAGTTGTTTGATACCATGTGGATGGTGAATAAAAAGTCGGAAAAAATTTGTGTCTACTTCGCCTATAAACTAGCTATTTCCATTTACGGATTTGCTTTACTAATTGATGCGATTTATTCATGTGATCCTTGGAAAAAATACTATTTTGGTAAAAAAATTTTATTTACAAGAGTTCAAAAGTTTATTCGAACATTTAGAATTCTGCAAAGAATATTAGCTGGTGTTAAATGCAAAAGAAACCAAGTCGGGAATATGGTGTTCGCCCAAGCAAATCAAGAAAAATTAAAGACACCCAATGGGGAAGCTACGGGTTTTCAAGCCGAGTAAGAAGGAAGGAAATTTTAATCAACTAAAAAACTTTGGAATTGATCTTATTTTATTTTATAAAAATAATCTTGTATAAAATATAAAGGACTTAGATCATAGATCGGCAAGGTGGGGGATCCCCGATGAGGTGGTCTCCCCTCAATTTTGGGTCTATGATTGAGTGGATCAGAGGGAGGCTCCTTCCCCCTTGCGACCTATGACTCGGATAAAATCGATAGTTTTGATGTAGAAATTATCAAAGGTTGCTCTATTAAAGTTGCTGGCGTCCCGATGTACTGCGTGCTACGATACCTTGCTGCTGTAATGATGCACCAGGCTGCAACCACAAACTTGAACATGGAATTAAGTTTAAGATAAGAGAGCAACGTACAATAATCATTAAAAAGCATATATCAAACTATTATATATCATGAGAAGAGAAGCAAGGATAGGTTATCAAGGAATATCTCTGCTTCTTCTTAGGTTCTCCTCGCTCAGTGCTATGCCAGTACATATACACTTCGCTCGGTTAGAGATGGTAAGCCTCATATCTTCAACCATGTAACCTTCAACGTTAGGAACGGAATTATGATCCTACGTCTTGTAGTTTTCATAAGTTATCAGCTTCTCGAATTTTTCATGGTGTTGGTGGATGTTACATTCTCAAGATCTTCATCTCTAGTCGAGAGAATGATCTTTGAAAAAAAAGAGAAAAAAGACCTTTTATGCTAATTAAGCATTCACCGGCATCTACTCTCTAAAAATGTAATAAGAACTCAGCAAATAACAAAAGTGATTCTAAAGCACATTTTTCTCAAGTTGAAGAGGTGTCTGTGTACCCTTGAAGCTTTTTTACTTTGAAAACGTTACTAATTGTTTTATAATAAAAGTTCTGCATTTAATGAGGTTTTTCGTCTATTGGGCAGGTGATTTTCGTTATGACGGCAGAGACTCTTCTCATAATTACTCGAAATTAACTATTATTCGATTTATCCATAACTAGGCGTACTTTTATCCACAACTAGGCCAACAATATTAAAACTTACTTTTTATGAAAGCTATATATTTTGGAAACTTTTAACGATCAACCGATTTAGTGCATATTTATAATATTTAATGGAATTTACCAATTTTTTCATTCAAAATCAAACATTGACTTTGGTAAGACGGGGTTTCATTATAATAACAAGTCCATATTTTAAAAGAGTCCATTTTCTTTTTGATTAACAGCTTTAAGGAAACATTTGGAGCTACTTCAGCTCTTATAATAAAACTTTTCTGCCAAGTTTAGTCAACGTTAAGTAGCGGCAACCAGGGAGAACTTTTTCCGAAATTTCTATTGATATTCACCAAGTTTTAGAATCCAAACGCCGACTATCAACCCGATGCCATATTTTTAATAGCTGAAGCGATTTTACTGCTTCTATCGCCATTAAATATCTTGGTTATTATAATATCGGCATGTATTATTCTGAAGTCTATCCAATTTCATAAAAATCTCATTACTTTGATCATCAGCACATTCGTTCATGGGATTTTGTACTTTATTTGTAGGATGATCTTGATTATAAGACTTTTTAGCTGTACAGAAAATTGTTGTAAGTAAAATTTTAGGATCTGTTCATAAATTAGTTTCCAAATAGGGGAAGAGAGGTTAAGACCAAGTTTGATAGCTTCGATTTAAAAAAAGATTTTTGGCTAAGTTTAACGTTTTATAAGTTTTTAGAATCTGAGGAAAGTTTTTTTAAATAAAATTAACGGAACTACTACACAATAGTGCGTGGAGGGGCCACTCATGTAAAATTTTTTTCCTGGAAATGATCCCTATAGGGGTAAAGACATGCGAGGAATCCGAATTTGACATTTATAAAATTCCTCGGATTCAAGAAAAGCTTTCTCGAAAAATTTTTCCTTTTTTTACCCCAAAAGGGACCATTTTTAGGCAAAAATCGCATTTTTGCGACTTTTTGCTTCAATACACAACACGCTTTCCCTGAATCAAGAAAGCGTTTTTTCGCCTCAAAAATGTCAAATTCGGATTCCTTCATGTTTTTACCCCTAAACGGGTCATTTCCAGAAAATTTTTCACATGGGGTGACCCCCTGTTGTGTAGTAGCTCCAAATTAACAATACAAGTACCCTAATTTTTAACAAATGTGTTGTATTTTTTACAATTACCCTGAATTTAGTCGAAAATGGACGTTTCATGTTCAGTAGCACTCTTGTAGCCGTGGATCTTATAAGAATTACAGTTGGCATAGGCTATCTCTTCTCCATGTGGTATATATTCATAGAACGGGCTTTGGCGACAATCAAATTTAGTACGTATGAAAAACATACTGATTACATTTTCATCTTTACCTGTATTGTTGGTCAATATTTTTGGGGTTTTGTGCTGACACTTCTTATGTATAAAGGTTAGAAATGTTTTTATATATATTAAAAGAGGGTCCAAATTAGGGCCCTTTCTCTCAAAAAATTTTTTTGAAAAATAACCTTCTAGGGGTAAAAATAGGGTGAAAAATCGACTGCGCACATCCCCGTCGCATGAAAATGCTTCCTTCACCTTGTTTCCGCGAAAATAACACCATTTCACGTTAAAAATAGTGCTATTTTCCCGAAAACAATGTGAAGAACGCATTTTCACGTGATGGGGATGTGCGCAATCGATTTTTCATCCTATTTTTACCCTCTAGAAGGTCATTTTTTGAAAAAAAATTTTTTTGAGAACGGGCTTTAATTTGAACCCCCTTTAAAACAACAATTATTAATATTATAGAAACTTTTAATTTCCTCTATTTCTTGGGTATGGGCGAACTGGGATGCGTGTTGTTTTCTCTAGTAGGTTTAAAAAAATATTGCTATAAAATTAATCAATTTTAAGAGTTTTATTCTCTTCGATCGAATTAATCAACGCCGTTATCACAAGTCAATTACAATTGGCAATAATTACACATTAAGTCAGCGTTATCAACTGGCTGAAAACATTAGATCTTCGAATTTTTTGAAAAAGTTTATTATGATCTTCGTTATTTACAACTCTTTTATAATAATGGTACGTATCACGAAATCTTATGGAACCAAAGTTTTATAGACCATACATAAAACGGGGTTTTAAGACTATTTTTTGCTTCAACAGTCGCTTAAATTTATTATAAAAAGGCGAATTTAATATTTATTACCATGGAATTAAACATTATGTACTAATCTAAAAAAAGATATGGGTCCTATTTTTCAGCACTAAAAATATTTTTTTTAACACTAATATTTTTGTAGCACTAAAAATATTTTTTCAGCACTAATATTGTTTTTTAAGCCTAAGGCCTAAAAAGCCTAACGTCTAAGGCCTAAAGCTTAAGGCCTAAAGCCTAAGGCCCAAGCCTAAGGCCTAAGTCTAAGGCCTAAGGAATAAATGCAGAATCCCCCCCCCCCATAGTGCATAAGTACCAAATTTTGATTGAAACGTAAACTTTTGATTGAACACGTTCTTGATTAGACGCGTAAATGTTCATTGGACGCGTAAACGCCGATTGGACGCGCAACCTGTACTAGAGCCAAATATTTTTAGTTCTGAAAGAATGTTAGTGCTGAAAAAAATATTTGCGAAAAAGTCTAGAAAAAATGTAGATATCTAGTGTAAATTTAAAAATCTAGAAATTACGAATAGCCATAACTTAAAAAGTTATGGCTATCCGTAATGGAAGACCGCCACGAAAAAACCCCGTAGCAGTAAGAAAAGGCCTAGTGCTCCACACGGGCGGTGTGCCGCTAAAAAATCGATTAATCGTTTCAATAACAGCCGGGGATCGTACGATATTTGTTTGACTATAATTTAATGAAATTTCAGATGTTTGCTTTAATTTGGTTGATCGATAAACAATCTCAAAAGCGGTGGGCATATTTCGCTTATGAGCTAGCCATTTCTATTTATGCATTTGCAATACCGATCATTGTTATTTATTCATGTGACGTGTGGAAAAGAATATTTTTACGGTAAAAATTAATTAGAAGGGTTCAAAATTGTTTCTAAATACTTAGACTTCTTCGGCGAATATTTGCATATTTTAAAAGGACCAAAGTTGAAAACACTATTTCGATTCAACAAAGATATGAAAAGTTAAAGAAATCTAACGGAGAGAAAATGGTTTTCGTGGTCGAACAAGAAGGTCAAATTTATTTTCAACATCTTCATAAGCTTTGGAATTAATTTTAATAACAGTTTTTTCTTATGATAGAAATTTGATGACAATTGTATAATGTAAGGGGTGGGGAGGAGACCAAAAACGTAATAGAGCCCGTTGCTAATCACCCAGTGACGTAACCAGAAGGGTCTCCATGGGAGAGACCCAATGAAAAAAGATAAAGATCTCCCATATGTTTTTTGAGTTTTTTTAATATATTTTAGTTTCCCATGGGAGAGAGCCTTGGTACCCTTGGTCCCCCATGTCTAGATCACTGTAATTACCTCCTACAGCGTGGTATATGTCATGCACTTTTTGGAGTCTAATAATTGTACAAGGTAGTGAAAAATTGCAATTTTTGTGATTTTTTCACGAATTTTGTGCCCGAAAATTTTTCTAAAAAGACCTATATAGGGGTAATTTTATGCAGGGAATCGATTGCGGTATTTACTAATTGTACTTTATTTTATGTTAATTGTCTTTGTGAATAAAAATTTCTACTGTTAACATTTTGGAGCTAGTGGCAAATGTAGACCCAAGTGAGCGTGATGTGAAATCGACTTTTTAAAAATATCTTCAAATCATTTTTCCTCGTATTTGTGGCAAATTTTTGGTTATTTCCGCGTTTTATTTTCATGACAAAACAATATATAACAAAAACAAAACAATAAAATACAGTAATCTAATTGCATGGATAAAGTTCCGCGACTTGTGCCCAAAAATTATAGAAGACGTCCTTGGTCTGTCCAAATCGCTCACGCCATAGAAATTCAGCGAGGTGGCTTAGGAGTTGATTATAGTAGATTTCCTTCTTTTGTCAAACGTAGGATTTGAGCTCTTCCCATTTTTTCTTGATATTCTGTGTATGGTAGCGCGTGACGGGGTCAATGAAATGGTAAATTCGACGGTGCAAAAACCATCCCGGAAGTCGAACAATCCCACGGTAGGCTTTGCATTCATTGGAGTGGATCGTAGTTCCAGGACGAATATGGCGTAGAATCTGAAGCAAGTCGACAGCTCGACGACATTGCACTATCACCATGAACAAGCGATTGGATCTCGCTCTGTACCTCCGAAAATCCAACGACCATGAATGCAAACGTGACAACATCGTTGCGCTTTTCGTGTAGTCAAAAAGGTTTTGTTAATTTCACGCTTGTATCTGGTCCATCAATTTGAATCGGATGAGTGTTGAAGTCGGCACACAAGCGACGAAAGCTAATCCACCAACGAATGACCTTGCGACGCTTCAGTTTTGTTACAAACACGGTCTGTTCCAACGTGCACATGAAATGGATCCAAAGGTAGGAGAGCTACATCATCTACTTTAGCGAACCTTTCTCTGTCTTCTTATGGGAGAAAAAGATGTCCTAGAAATACGAAGCCCTAAAACCGCACAAAAACATACCGCAAGGAATCCTTTTTTGGCTTATTTTGATTTTAGGTCCAAATCGGCAAATAGGCTTTTCGCAAATCCAGTAGCGGCCTCGTACACGATCTTGCATGAGTTCTTGACAATGGTCGCACATCATCGAGCCATGGATTAAGCGAGTGAGATATCCAGTCCTCAAATTCTTCTTCAGATAATCGAAGCTTTTCGCACAGCTCAAGAAAATTCATCTCATGGAGCTCAAGCAGTTGAACCATGGTGAAATAGCTAAAGTCAATATGAGAATAAAACGCGGAAATAACCAAAAATTTGCCACAAATACGAGAAAAAATGATTTGAAAATATTTTTAGAAAGTCGATTTCACGTCACGCTCACTTGGGTCCACATTTGCCACTAGCTCCAACATTTTTTGCATCCAAAGGCAGGTGTGATTTCCTTGTCTGGCGTCGGATTTTTCATAATTATTGGAAAACATTGGGTGCCTGTTTTTACTAGACGGCTTAATTAAAACACCTTTTTTAAGAGAACAAAACGTGTTACAAAATTTTTTAAACATTATTACTTTTTCGTGCGATTTTCTTGTTTTTCTATCGATTTTCATCAAAAGTAACCTTTAAGAAAATTGTAGAAGAAATCAAGCTCTACAACTTTGGTAAAAGAGATTTTGAACGAATCTTTCTAGAAATCGATAAAATTCATTATCGAAATAAGTATTCTTACAAATTTTTGTGACACCCAAAGCTCGGTTTTCTCGAAAAGTTTGTTTTAATCATCAATAAATATTATAGTTTCTAATACCTTTTTAAGAAAGCTAAATGTTTTGAAATATTGGCGATAAATTTTATTGGTTTTATTTTGAAGTATTTTATGGAGTTTGCAAAAAATTCCATTTCAGCAATTAAGATATTTCTCAACAAAAATCAATCAAATGTAGTAAGTTTTTTTCATCGTTATCTATCATCATTACCGTGGCGACGCAGGTTTGATTCCTGCTGCAGGTACCATGTCACGACCTGGGGTAATAGAAGCAGAGCGCCCCAGAGGAGCGGAACCGGGAGATGGTCTTACAGTCATTAACACTGGCTCGTGCATAATAGTATCTTAAATACATGACTACAATATAAGAGTGCAAGAATCGCTTCCACTACAACCTATACATATACCTCATTTCTCGTAAAAAATGAATATATCCCCGCAGGATGCTATGACTGAACTCTCATAGTATAATGACTATGTCAATTAATAGCTTTTAGTAGAACGAGAACATTTAATCACCTCACTCTGAAATGCCTCAGTTTACTCAAGTTCAGGATTTTCGCTTTAATAAACAGATCACTATGAATTCAAAAATGAAAGCTTTAATTTTTTTATTAGAGCTTTCAGAAAAATTTTTCAGACATGTGTTCCTTTGCAAAAAATGCGCAAAAAGTCATGAGTTTTCAGTATATTCTATTAATTTTTTGCATCTGCGCTTTTTTGTTATTCCATAATATGTAATCGATTTTTTTAGGATATCGATGCGGACTATCAGCCAGATGCAATATTCTTGATTGCAGAGGCGATTTTGCTGCTCCTATCACCTTTAAACATCTTGGTTCTTACAATATCGTCATGTGTTATTCTAAAATCCATTCAGTTCCACAAAAATCTTATCACTCTGATCATCAACTTATTTGTAGAAGGAATTTTGTATTTTATTTGTAGGATGATATTAATCATAAATCTTTTTGGCTGCACGGAAAATTGCTGTAAGTTTTAATAGACGCTTTCTTGAACAATCGAATGTCCCAGGTACCGTATTTTTGTACATTTTATTCAATTTTTTATAAATTTAAAAAAATTTTTGTTACTTATTATAATATTTTTTAAAGATATAAAATGCCAGGAAAAATCATTCCCGAAGTAATTAAGAAGTTAATTGTCAAGACAAAAGAGCGAGGAGAGACAAATGTACAAAAATACGGAATTTTATAAGGGCGGCAAAGGTTTTTTTGCCGGTACTGTAGGTAGCCCCCTGTTTGGATTAAATTTCTTTTTGAAAAAATTTTCCTCACCCCCTACAAAATTTAAAAAAAAATTGAAAATCGTTTCAACTTTATCGTGTCAACTTAATTTTGTAAAAGTTGTTTCGTGTCAACTTTATGTACGCTGGATTGACTCAAAAAACTTTTTAAAACTTTCCCATGCGTTAATCTCACTAAATAAATTCAAATTGGAGAGCCCTCTAGCCGTTTAAATCAACCTTCGAACGCTCGAGAAAATGTCTCTTAAAATCTTAGCCTATAAAATCGATGTTTGCCATACTTTTTTAAATTATTTATGTTGTTTAGTTGATAATGGACGACTCATGTTCAGTAGCTCTCTTATAGCCGTAGATCTTATAAGACTTACGGTGGGAATAGCCTATCTAATTTCCATGATGTTCGTATTCATGGAGAGGGCGATTGCAACTATTAAATGGAGAACATATGAAAAACATAGCGTCTATTTTTATATATTCTCATGTGTATTTGGTCAATATTTTTTGGGATTTGTGTTTACATACTTATTGTATAGAGGTTTAAAATACTTTTTCTTTTAAAAAAAGATTGGTTCAATTTAGAAGTATTTCATTATTTGTATTTCTTCGGTCTAGGTGAAGTGGGAACTATTTTGTTTTCGTTCGTAAGTTTTTTAATTTTATTAGTGAGTTCATGAAATTTCAGAGTTTTGTTTTCTTCGATAGAATTAATCAACGCCGTTATCAACATTCCATTACCATAGGAAATAACTATACACTCAGCCAGCGATATCAGCTAGCAGAAAACATTCGATCATCTAATTTTATGAAAAAAGCTATTCTGGTCTATACAATTTTCAACTCATTTATATTGCTGGTACATAAACAGACCTATAGCATCCCATTGGTCTTAAGTAGTATTAGATCCCGCCTCGAAAAAATTTACCAAAACCTGATCCCGAGGGGTACTGGGCCTCAAAATACGAATTGTTCCCAAAGATTACTGTCGTCCAAAAAAAACATCGACAGGCGAAAAAGTCGAAATACGAATTCGTTCTCGATTTATGAATTCGTATACGAATTTTCACAACGAATTCAGTCTGGGCGGCTTCCCAAATACGAATTGGTTCATTAATTTTTCCCCCGATACGACGAATTAGGGGGGTATAATACCCCCTCCCTTGCCCATGTATGCTCCGAATGAATTTTAATTTTCCATAAATTATAATTTTTTAAGGTGTTTGCTTCAATCTGGATAATAAATAAGCAATCTCAAAAACGGTGGGCGTATTTTGCTTATGAGCTAGCCATTTCTGTTTATGCATTTGCATTACCGATTATTGTTATTTATTCATGTGACGTGTGGAAAAAAATATTTCTAAGGTAAAAATTAATTATTATAAGGGTTCAAAATTTATTCAATTTCTTAGAACGCTTCAAACAATATTAATATATGTTCGGTGTAAAAGAAAGAAAGTCGGAGACTTGGTATCTGCGCAAGAAAAGCTAAAGACTTCCAACGGAAAGAATATGATTTTCGTAGTAGAACAAGAAGGCAAAATATATTTTCAAAATCTTCAAAAACTCTGGGATTAATATTATTTTGAATTAAAGGACTAGTCCAACAATTTACAACCATATAAAAAATGATATATTCAGAAAGATCATGAAAAATGGGGCATTTTTTGTTTTTACGACATGTTTTGAATCGTTGTAGTTTTCGGGATAATTGCGTTTGAAATTTTGAATTTTTGTACAAGCTCTTCGTTGTAATACACAATTCAAAAAAGTTTGTGTATTACAACGAAGAGCTTGTAACAAATTCAAAC
>JAQGBS010003389.1:0-11585 GCA_034698545.1 Acrobeloides obliquus
ACCGAAATATTTGCATAACCCGGTTAGAAAGAGGGTTCACTAGGTGTCACGAGTCCAACAAGATGGACTTGTAAGCTTGTGGCAGATGTTGTATGCTTTAGGAAAATCGTTTTTTGGATAAAAATACAAAAAAATTTTTTAAGCTGTGACCACAACGTTTCTCTAGAAATTTCAAAACTCTACGCTCCCTTGCATATGTGTACAAACACCTCACGAAAACTTTATTTTCTGTGGCTTCTAGTGGATTACAAAACACTTCTAGTGAAGTCGAACCGAGGTCTATACCAAAAAATAACGTTTAGGGGTCGGGTTCATTAGGTGCCACGAGTCCAACTAGAAGACTTATAAGCTAGTGGCAGATGTTGTATGCTTTAGGAAAATCTTTTTTCGGATAAAAATACAAAAAATGTTTAAGCCATGATCACAACGTATCCCTAGAAATTTCAAGACTCTATCCCCTTGCACATGTGTACAAATACCTCACGAAAATTTTATTTTCTGTGGCTTCTATTGAGTTTCGAAAACATGAAAATTTTTGCCATGCCTGAAAACAATAAAATGAAAAAATTAGCCTCTAACTAGTCTATTTGACAGAGTTAATCAAAAATCAATTTTAACTTTTACAGGCTGGCGCAAAAAAGTGGCTTTTTTTGACACTTTGGGACCCGAAAATTTATTTTTCTAAAAATGACCCATATAGGGGTAAAGCGCATTCCCGAAGCATAAAAACGCTTCCTTGACCCTGATTCAGGGAATAGAATTGATGTATTAACGCGAAAATCGAACAAATTTCTATTTTCGCACGGAAAGCATCTATTTGAGGGTAATTTTATGCGGGCAATTGATTGCGCGCATTTCTGAACCCGAAAAATGCTTTCCTGATCGAGGCTGTGTAAAACGGGTGCGCACCCAAATTGTGTAAAACGGGTGTTTCAAAGAGGATAACGATCCGGAAACGGGTGCGGCCAACTTCGAAATCGATTATCTCTAAAATCGCCAACTTCAAAATCGATTATCTCGACAACGATAACGATTCAGAATTTACTGTAAAAACAAAAAATGCTCCATTTTTCATGAATTTTCCGAATATATTTATATAAATTATAGCAAAATAACAAAACGCACCCGGGTGCACCCGTTTTATAATGTGATTTTTGGGTCGATTACAATGACAAGTATTCCAAAGCAATTAGATAATGCCAAAAGGACTTCAGCATCTGAAAGAGGACCAAAAATTAAGGGTAGTTGCCTTTTTGTGCAAGGTCTGGATCGTTAACCTCTTTGAAAAAATTAGCCGCACTCGTTTTACAGAATTTGGGTGCGCACCCATGAGTGCACTCGTTTTACATAGACCCCAAAATTGTCAAGATTTTGAGTTTTATAATGATTCGTTTCAATAAACAATTTGATTTTGCCTAGATACAAGCTCAAGTTCTTTTTCGCTGTAATGTTTAAATTCGTTAGAAAATTTCTTGTTTTGTTCATAACTTTTTACGGTTAGATTTTTAAGTAGTGCCGTAAAAGCCAAAAATACTCCAAATTTTGTGCTCTATCATATGGCATAAACTCCCCAAAAGTAGAATGGTCTTTTAAAAGTGAGTTTAAAAAAATTTTTTACTGTAGTATCATCTTCAGCTAAAACTTCATCATATTCGGAGATTGCAGTGATAAAAATTATGGCATTAACATGTTCAAAACAGTGAATCCATTTTTTACGTTCTGAGCGTTGACCGCCGACATCGATTACTCTAAAAAGATGTTACTTAAATCATAAAAAAGAGAAATGGGTTCAAAAAACGTACTTAAACGTCAGTTTTTTAATTTCAAAGAATGTTTCTACGATCCCAGTAGTTTTTATTCTTGTATGTAAAAAATCTTGATTAGTAATTTTATAGTCAGAAGCACAGATACGATCCAAATTATCAAAAAAGCTGAAAGGGTTTAAAATCTTTGGAGCTAGTTCCCACCAGCGTATATAAAAAAATGTTGTTGAGGATTTCTCTGGAAGTACAAACTCAATCCTGATAGTTTTGGTGTCGTTAGAAGGCTGGATTTCGTAGCAATCGAATGGCACCAAAATCATGCCATAACTCTTTCTGATTGAGGAGTGATTGCATAATTAGTAAAAATGTGTCGAAAAAACTGACATTTTACTAATTATGCAATAACTTCTCAACCAACCGTCTATGATTTAACCTAAGCCTATTCCTTAGCCTATACCTAAGCCTTTTATCATCTTACAAATTACTTATTTCAAAAATTTTAAAAGTTATAGCATGATTTTGATGTCATTCGATTGCTATGAAATCCAGCTTTTTAACGACACCAAAGCTATCAGGATTGGCTTTGTAATTCCAGAGAAATCCTCAAAAACATAAAAAATACACTGGTGATGCCCCCAAAGTGAACTAGCTCCAAATCTTTTTTCTTCTTCAAAATCCTTACTATTTCGATGATTCATGCAAATTAATCTCATATCTTCTAGAATATGCTTGGATCGATACAGCTTCATCCTTCCATAACCTTTTTAAAGCTCCGGATATCTCATTATCCAACGGTTCAGATTCTTCTTCTGCTCTAATTATTCCTAGGATTAAACGTGCGTCTTTCTAAAATAAGGATTTTTGGAGATAAAGAAGAGTGGGTATACCTCTCTTTCAATGTTTTTAAAAGTAATATCGAATTTTTTCATAGCTTTTAATAAATTTCCCATACTATTGATTATATTAGCATAGACTACAGCTCTTTGTCGATACATTTCTTCTTCGTTAAATCCATTTGCATGTAAAATTTTCATTTGTTTTAAAATTGTGGTTTTACCGCATTCACCAGCTCCTATAACAAGAAAATAATTATATAGGGGGAACCAAAAGAAACGGGAATTTGGTCCAAAAAAATATTACAGTAAAAAAGACTGCATTAAGAAACAGACCGTTTGGTTTTATACAAATATATCTGAAATGTGTGAAACATTTAAAATGCAGCATTAAAAAAGCAAACGGTGCGGCTTTTTTATAGCTCAGCTTAGAAGCGCTTTGAGGTTAAAAAGACTGTGTATGAAATCGCGCTTTTAAAAAAAAGTTTATACGAATCAAATCGCGTCAAAGGTAAAATCGCTGGATGTATGAGTTACAGCCCGGTATGACATGGACTAGTACAATCAGTAGGTATTGACCACAATCGAAATCGGAAGTAGGGTTGATCTCCCCATAGTTTACAGGATGGCGCAAAAAAAGTGGATTTTTGAAAAAAATTTCTTGTCAAAATGATCTACAGTAAAACCTCGATTTAATGGCACCCCTAGGGGGCCGTTAAATCGAGTTGGACGGGGGGTGCCGTTAAAGTAAAATTCATCAAAAATTGTAAAATTTGTCACAAATTGAAAAATTCGTCAATGAAAAAGTCGATTTTCAAAAACTATCTAGAAATTTTCGGCATAGTCAAAAACGGTAATTTATGTCTTTTTGTTGAAACAGGTCGGTTGTAATCGATTTCTATTAGCCGACTTTTCCTTAAAAACGCTAACTTTTGACATTGTAGTGGGTCTATATCCCGAAAATGTCCAAAGACCCTAATTTTTCTTTGTAAATTTGTTGTTTGGTCGATAGGAGAATTACAAAAAAAGTAAAGATTGATGAAAATCTCGAGCATCAATTCCATGTCACTACAGTCAAAGCCCATGAAACTTTTTTCCAGAGCCCATGGATTTGAAATTTTTGGGGACTGTTTGTAGCACTGTGAGTGAGGCAGAGAATAGAAAAAGGATCAGGGCTAGGACGTAGAATATAGGAAATCGGCCATGGAACAGAGGGCAGGAAAAAACCCCAACAGTGACAAGCATGTTAGTAAGTTTCTTTATATAAGGTGGGCCAAAAAAAATGGATCTTTATGATTTTTTGGGGTCCAAAAATGTATTATTCTAAAAATAACCCCTCTAGGGGTAATTTTATGCGGGGAATCGATTTGCGCATGTCTGAACCCTGAAAATGCTTCCTTGACCTTGATGCAGGAAAAATTGGGTTTTTGAAGCAAAATTCGTCGTTTTGTGCAATTTCAAAACCCAATTTTTCCCTGAATCAGGGCCAGGAAAGCATTTTCAGGATTCGGGAATGCGCACAATCGATTCCCCATAAAATTACCCCTAGAAACATAGAATTACTCTTAGAAAAATAAATTTTCGAGCCTTAAAAAGTTACAAAATCCACTTTTTTACTCACTCTGTATCAAAAATGTTACCTAAAAGCAATAGCTTCACAATTCTCTTTTCTTTTATATACCCTTCATTTAATATTCTGTCGATATTTCGACTATTGGCAACCCGCTTCTTATCTTCTTCACTTTGACATAAACCCATAATATCTCAAGAAACAACAATTCGAATAAAAATAGGTAAGGGTGGTTTTGGTTAATCAAAAACAAACCACTTTTTTTGAAGGTAATCAGGACTAAACTTCACTGCGTAGATTCGAATAAACACTATTAAATATTTCTTTGCGATATACATTTTATTACATTTAATAAAATTAAAACTTTAGCATGGTTCGACGAAACGAGAGCCAGCGCATGACTGGTAATGGGTATACAGGGTGTGCCAAAATTACGCGGGATTTTTTATTTCCATTTAAAAAGCAATAACAAAACAAAAAATAAGACATAAATTTATTCAAAATGTCCGCCTTGCGCATCGATCACATCATCAAGTCGCTTTGCTTTTGCCCAAAAATTGGTCTCAATTTTGACAATTCTATCACTGCTAAAAAATTTTTTGATACGATTTTGAGACCAATTTTTTGGGCACAAACCAAGCGACGAAGCTGGGTATTGAACCCACAACGTTTCGGGCAACAGCAAAACGAGAAAACAACCCTCAAATCAATGATAGTCCCAACCTACTGGGACACCCTGTATTTAGAGTATATCCAAACAATACATGTTAAAGTAAAAATGCTCTATGATTTATTATCGTTGTATTCGGCGACTAACGACTTGATTAATGTGCGTTTATAGAAAGATTTAATTAACAGCTATTTTATCGAATGTTTTAACCCTTTAATGCCGGGGACGCTGGAAGAAAGCGCTAGCAGAGGTACTAGAAGAGTCACAAAAAATCACAAAAATCGGCGGGACGACACCAGCGTCTTAACATTTGCGTCCCAGACATTTGCGTCCCGACATTTGCGGCCCGACATTTAAAGCCCCGACATTTGCGGCTCAAAAATGGATTTTTTTAAAATTTATTTAAACAAATAATAAAAAAAACTCATTTTTGAGCCGCAAATGTCGGGCCGCAAATATCGAGACCGCAAATGTCAGGGCCGCAAATGTTGAGCCGCAAATGTCTGAGACGCAACTGTCGTAACCGCAATTGTTGAGCCGCATATGTCGAGGCCGCAAATGTCGGGACGCAAATGTCTGAGATGCAAATATTAAGACGCTGGTGTCGTCCCGCCCAAAAATCCACTTTTTTTGGCCCACTCTGTATTTATGTTTTTTCTTCGAATTTTATTAAAGTCCACTTCTTTGTAAATTAGATTTGATGATCATTTCTAACACATTGTCCAAGATTTGTTTCACTTGATTCGTATCAGTTGCACAAGTTTCATGCATGTAGATAGTTTTATTAGGGTTATCATTTACCAATTTAAATTTCTTCTTAATAAAAGCTATGGATTCATAATAAGTTGGATGACCTAAAAATGTCTAAAAATTTTTTTTTCTCGACATACCTTCATAGTCCGGAAAAGCCGTTCTTATCGAAGTTAAACAAATTTTTTCTTCGAATAAATCTTTTTTGTTCAAAAATAAGATCATAGAGATTTTGGTAAATAAATTGCATATAAATTCGAATAATCGTAATGATTCAGTTAGTTTGTTCTGAAATTTTTAGGTTTAAAGGACCAGTTTGCTTTTGGGGAGTTGATGTCATATGATAGAGCACAAAAGTTGGAGCATTTTTTGCTTTTACGGCACTACTTGAAAATCTAACCGTAAAAAGTTATGAGCGAAACAAAAAAATTTTTCAATCGAATTTAGACATTACAGCGAAAAAGAACTCTCCAAAAGTAGCCTGGTCCTTTAAGGATGGGTATAAAAATTTGTTTACTGTATCATCTTCAACTAAAACTTCATCATATTCAGAGATTGCAGTGATAAAAATTATGGCATTAACATGTTCAAAACAGTGAACCCATTTTTTACGTTCTGAGCGTTGACCGCCGACGTCGATCACTCTAAAGAGATGTTACTTAAATCATAAAAAAAGAGAAATAGATTAAAAAACGTACCTAAACGTCATTTTTTTAATTTCAAAGAATGTTTCTACAATCCCAGAAGTTCTTATTCTTGTATGTAAAAAATCTTGATCAGTAATTTTATAGTTAGGAGCACAGATACGATCCAAGTTATCAAAAAAGCTGAAAGGGTTTAAAATCTTTGAAGCTAGTTCCCTTTGGGAGCATCACCAGAGTGTTTAAAAACATGTTGTTGAGAATTTCTCCGAAAGTACAAAGTCAATCTGATAGTTTTGGTGTCGTTAGAAGGCTGGATTTCGTAGCAATCGAATGACACCAAAATCATGCCTCAACTCTTTCTGGTTGAGGAGTTATTGCATACTTATGTTAGTAAAAAATGTGTCGAAAAAACTGACATCTTTTACTAATTATGCAATAACTTCTCAACCAAAAGCCTATACCCTAGCCCATCCTAAGCCTTGGTCTAAGCCTAAGCCTATACTTTAGCCAAGCCTTTTATCATCTTACAAATTACTTATTTCAAAAATTTTTTAAGTTATGACATGATTTTGGTGTCATTCGATTGCTATGAAATCTAGCTTTCTAATGACACCAAAACTATCAGGATTGGCTTTGTACTTTCGGAGAAATCCTCAACAACATAAAAAACACGCTGGTGGTGCCCCCAAAGTGAACTAGCTCCAAATCTTTTTTCTTTTTCAAAATCCTTACTATTTCGATGATTCATGCAAATTAATCTCATATCTTCTAGAATATGTCCGAAACGATATAGCTTCATCCTCCCATAACCTTTTTAAAGCTCCGGATATCTCATCATCAAACGGTTCAGATTCTTCCTCTGATCTAATTATTCCTAGGATTAAACGTGCGTCTTTCTAAAATAAGGATTTTTGGAGATCAAGAAGAGTGGGTATACCTCTCTTTCAATGTTTTTAAAAGTAATATCGAATTCTTTCATAGCTTTTAATAAAATTCTCATACTATTGATTATATTAGTATAGACTACAGCTCTTTGTTGATACAATTCTTCTTCGTTAAATCCGTTTGCATGTAAAATTTTCATTTGTCTTAAAATTGTGGTTTTACCGCATTCAGCAGCTCCTATAACAAGAAAATAATTATAGTCTCGATATGAGTGTAAAGTTATAGACCGGTTATACAGGAATTGATCTCCCCACAGTATACAGGGTGGCGCAAAAAAACTGGATTTTTTTAAAATTTTTTTCTTGTCAAAATGATCTACAGTAAAAATTCGATTTAAAGGCACTCCTAGGAGCCATTAAATCAGTTGGACGGGGATGGGGTGTCGTTAAAGTAAAATTTATCAAAAATTGAAAAATTCGTAAAAAATTGTAAAATTTGTCAAAAATTGAAAAAGTCGATTTCCAAAAACTATCTAGAATTGTTCGGCATAGTCAAAGACGGTGATTTATATCATTTTTTTGTTGTTGAAACAAGTCGATTTTAATCGATTTCTATTAGCCGACTTTTCCTTAAAAACGCTAACTTTTGACATTGTAGTGGGGCTATATCCCGAAAATGTCCAAAGACCCTAATTTTTCTTTGTAAATTTTTTGTTTGGTCGATAGGGGGATTACAAAAAAAGTAAAGATTGATGAAAATCTCAAGCATCAATTCCATGTCACTACAGTCAGACCCCATGAAAATTTTTTCCAGAGCCCATGGATTTGAAATTTTGGGGACTGTTTGTACCACTGTGGGTGGGGCAGAAAATAGAAACAAGGATCAGGGAAGGGTCTAGAATACAGGAAATCAGCCATGGGACAGAGGGCAGGAAAAACCCAAAAAAACAGTGACAAGCATATTAGTAAGTTTCTTTATATAAGGTGGGCCAAAAAAGTGGATTTTTGTGATTTTTGGGGGTCCAAAAATGTATTGTTCTAAAAATGACCCCTTTAGAGGTAATTTTATGCGGGGAATCAATTGCGCGCATTCCCGAACCCTGAAAATTCTTCACTGACCCTGATTCAGGGAAAAATTGAGTTTTTGAAGCAAAATTCGTCGTTTTTCGCACTTTCAAAAACTCAATTTTTTCCCTGAATCAGGCCCAGGAAAGCATTTTCAGGATTCGGGAATGCGCACAATCGGTTCTCCACATAAAATTACCTCTAGAGGAGCCATTTTTAGAAAAATAAATTTTCGGGCCTCAAAAAGTTACAAAAATCCACTTTTTGGCCCACTCTGTATCAAAAATTTTACCTAAAAGCAATAGCTTCACAATTTTCCTTTCTTGTTTATACCCTTCACTTAATGTTCTGTCGATATTTTGACTATTGATAACCCGCTTTATATCTTCCTGACTTTGATTTAAACCCATAATATCTCAAGAAACAACAATTCGAATAAAAATAGCTAAAGTGTGGTTTTGGTTAATTAAAACCAAACCATTTTTTTGAAGGTAACCAGAACCTAACTTCACTGCGTAGATTCGAATAAACATGATTAAATATTTCCGTGCCATATAAATTTTATTAACTTAATTTTATTTAAGATTCAGCAGGGTTTGACGAAAGAGAGCCAATACGCATGACTGATAATAGGTATAGACTATATTTATAACTATTCATATACAGAGTGTTCCAGTAGGTTGAGACCAGGGCTGAACCGGTTGAAACAAATTACCGGATACCGCTACCGAAACACTACCGGATGAAAAAATTCCGGATACCGCTATCTAAAACTTAACGGACTCGAAAAATTACCGGTTACCGTTACCGAAAACTTACGGAATAGGAAAAAATCTTACCGGAATAGGAAAACCGGTACTTTGTTCTTAATTTAAAAATGCATAAATTTATAATAAACAAAATATATTTTTACATACCACGGCGCACGAAAATTTGCAAAAAGATCAAAAATTGTATATTTTTAATCAAAAATTGAAATTCGATTTTCTCAAAAACCATAAATTATTTTTTTATTCGGTTTTTTGCATATGATAGAGCAGCCGTGGAACTTTAAGAATATGAAGGAAATTTTTATAAAAAAATTTCTAAGATCATGTTTTCCTACTTTGAAATGTTGCAAGTAAAAATTTTTATACGTAAAGCTTTCGGATTTTTATGGCTTATATATCCGAAAATGCAGAATACTCTCTTCTATCATTTAAAAAAAACAGCATCGAAAAATTCGTTGTCCTTTTCGAGATATTCCAATTTTACTAAAGTAAAGGAGCGGTTTGATCGCACTGTAACTTTGATTCCCTTTTTTGATTTGTAAAATATTTCTCAATGGTTCTGCCAAAACCCAATCTTCATATGACTTACTCTAATAAAAGTTGAAGTAACTTTTTACATCCATCCCATAAACTCGAAACATAAAAGAGTTGCAAAATGCGTAGGTATATTTTATTATGTGTTTCTGAGGAACATCAACCAATTTTTCTGAAGGATTTTATGGATGGGGAAAATTAGTTCACTTGTTCGTTTCACAATCTTGCTTGCAAGCCCCATTAGATCTGTCTAGTTTAATTGGAAGAAGAACAACTGTTTTCTGTTATCGAAAAAAGACAATAAATGACCTTTGCCGACCAGGTGACTCCCACTGAGATGAGATGTGGCGTGGAATGTAGTGCCATTTTTTATCACACTTTTCTTAGGTTTTACTTGATGTTGTTTTAGTGATGAGCTTGTTTTTTTACTTTATGCTTTTTCTTTCTTGCTTGAGTAGCCTAACGTACAGATCTGCAACCCACTTATGGGGAGAGGGCAGAAATGCCCCACGACCACGCAGGGATGCCGTCCCGGTTTCTAGAAAAATGAGCCTATCTTTCACAATTTTATTCCAAAATACACAATTCTTTTTTTAGTTTATAGCTGAGTATTTTTTCCACAATACTCAGCTATGAAAAAAAAACACTTGAAAAAACTTCCCTGATTAAGGAAAATAGATGTATATATTGAAAAATTCTGAAATTTCTCCCTCAAAATCATATTTCTGGGCGGTAATTTCATGCGGGGAATCGATTGCGCGCATTCACGAATCTTGAAAATGCTTTCTTGACCCTGATTCAGGGAAATAAAAGTGTGTATTGAAAATCGAACATGTACTAATTTCTCTGAATCAGGGTCAGGAAAACATTTTCAAGCTTCGGGAATGTGTGCAATCGATTCCCCGCATAAAATTACCCTCAGGAAGATGATTTTGAGGCAGGAAACCCAAAGTTTTTCGATTTTCGCTTCAATACAAAACATTCATTTCCATGAAGGAATCGGTTTCGATCTTCGAGAATGTAAACAATCGATTACTCGCATAAAATTACCCCTAATAGGGTCATTTTTGAAAAAAATTTTCGTCGAAAAACATGAAAAAATTGCCGAAATTTCGGTTTTTTTATATCCTGTATAAACCCCTTTCTTCTACCTCCATATCCACATTAGAACTATAGAGGAGTAAAAATTTTTTTCTCTATTTTTTTCCATTCAAAAATTTTTCTTCGACTTTTTGAAATTTTAAAACCCTTCCAGCTCATATTTCACTTCAGTCTCTGCCAAATATTTTGACTTTTTTTTAACTCTCATTAATCGTTTGGTAGATGAACTTGAGAGTATGCGTGTACATGTCAATTCTCTCTGGTTCCCTTCATCTGACGAAAAACAATCCATCAAATTACGTTCGGCGGACACTTGTTCCAGAATTTTTTTGTCATTAAATAAACAAGAAAAAGAAAAATTTTTCCTTGCGAGATTTCAATAAAAGCTTAGGTGTAAAAAATTTCAAAAAACGAGGTTAAAAATAGGTTAAATCTAGTGATAAAATATTTTAAAGGCAATAGTTTAAAAAAGAGCGGCCGGACAAAAAAAGTTGTATACAGCATAGACAAGTGGACAAGGAAGCCACCTGTCCGATCAGGCAAGTTAAGCAATTTGGGCCCTCAGATTTAATCCCGCTAGGACAAAAAGTTTGATGTTCACAAATTTCTTTTACAAACAATGGAGCAAAATTTTTTTGCTCCATTGAATTTTCAATTTTGACGATTTTTTGATTTTGACAATTTTTTGACTTTTGACGAATTTTTCAAATTTTCACAAATTTTTCGATTTTGATAAATTTGTCAATTTTTGTCGAATTTTTCAAAATGTTCAATTTTTACCGATTTTTTCAATTTTTGTCAAATCTTTAGATTTTTGACAAATTTTCCGATTTTTAATGAATTTTTCGATTTTTGACAAATTTTGACGAATTTTCCGATTTTTGACGAATTTTTCAATTTTTAACGAATTTTTCAATTTTTTATGATTTTTTCAATTTTTGTCAAATCTTTAGATTTTTGACAAATTTTCCGATTTTTAATGAATTTTTCGATTTTTGACA
>JAQGBS010003390.1:0-11585 GCA_034698545.1 Acrobeloides obliquus
CAAAGACCTCGAAATCTTCGATTTGAGCCAACTGTTATTGGAAGGTCTGCTGTAAATGCTGCTGTTCATGGTGTTGTCTTGAAACAACCTCAAGCCATAGCAATTGGTTTTGGTCCTTCAACTTCTAGGTAAAAAAACGGCATAGGCTCTAATGGGATGACGAGGAAGGAACGATACGAATGAAACAATCGAATAAAACGAAACGAATGAAACGACATAATGGAACGAAATCAAATTCAGGGTTTTCGTGTCAATATTCAGACAAATTCAAACCCGTTTCCATATGTTCATAAATGAGGCAATTTGTACAAGTACGACTGCGCCGAACGGGGCACCAAACGGGGCGCCGAGCACGCCAAAGGGTCCAAATTAGGCCTAAGCCTAAGGCCTAAGCCTAAACCTAAACCTAAACCTAAGCCTAAGCTTAGGCTTAGGCTTGGCCTAGATTTGTTCGAAAATCAAATAAAACGATACGAATGAAACAACATAATGAAACGAAACCAAATTCAGGCTTTTCGTGTCAATATTCAGAAAAATTCAAACCCGTTTCCGGACGATTTCCGGACGCCGTCTGGAAATGAAAACGTTTCATTCATATCGTTTCAAACCTTTCTTTTCGTTTCATTCGAGTCTATGCCCAAAAAATATTGAATTTTTGTAAAATATTGTGTTGAATTTTAGAGAGGATTGGTATATTGGCTCTAGAAGTAACGAGAAATCGAAAGAAAGTTTAGAAAGGTTCGGACAAGACAGCACCGACTTAAGAAGCAGTAGCGAAAGATTCAAGAAGTTGAGTCAGAAATCCTCTCGTGAATCAGCGACATCTCGCGATCATTCTACATCTCCATTCAGATTCTCTGCCTCTGCTTTTAGTAGCAATTTTGATCCATTTGGACAAGTATCGGCAAACTCGTTGCCAACTAGTCGGGTAACCAAGAGCCAAGAATCGAGAATCTCGAGAGGCCAACAAATGATGGAGCCATCGGATGTACACGAAGAAGAGCATGATGACTCTAATACCGAAGTTAGGATACCTGCACTGTCGAGTCGAGACTTTCGAGCAAGATTTGTGCAAAGAGGAGTGCCAACAAGAAGGCAGAGGCTACCGCACTCCGAAGTTCTAGCTGGCTCCCTGTCTGATCTTAGAGAAAGTTCTTAAGAAACCGGTATTATCATCAATAATGTATTTTCAACTCAATTTTCTTTCAATCAAATTTTTTGGAAAATGTAAACAAAATGATTAAATTGAAAGAAAATTCTGTTATTGGGGTCGATCCATAAATAAGGTGATTTTTGAGCGATGCGTCGAATATTTACGAAAATGACTCTCGGGAAGTAAGAAATCGATTGCGCGCATTACCGCGATGCTTTCCTGATTCAGGGAAAATGGTGTGTATTAAAACGAAAATGAGCTAAAATTCGGATTTCCGCCGGAAAACCGGCTGTCTAGGAGTTTTTCTAGGCGGAGAATCGATTGCGCATATTCCCGAATCATGAAAACGCTTATCGCGGTTCACAATCAATTCCCCCTCATGGAAAACCCCCGGACGAGTCATTTTCGTAAAGATTCGACGCAGTGTTCAACAGCACCTTATTTATGAATCGACCCAATATTTTGTGTACTAGGCATTCTTCTCCATTTTTATTTAGATCTATGATATTTGTTCAAGTTACCGATTTAGGCATAAGAGTGAGCATAGAAAATCAAAAATTTTCCTTTTTTTAGTCAACGTCTTTTTCCTTTAAAAAACCTTGTTAGTAATTGTTAGTTGCCATGTTTTTTTCTTCCTCTTCTCCCGCAGAGTATTTTATATTTCTGTATTATACTGCTATGTTGCCATGACAGGCATGCCTGTAAAAACTTTGGAACTACTACACAATAAGGGGCGAGCACTCACGTGAAAATTTTTTTCTGGAAATGACCCCTCTAGGGGTAAAAATGGGAATCCGAATTTGACATGTTCAAATCGAAAAAACGCTTCCCTGATTCAGGGAAGGTCTGTGTATTGAAGCAAAAATTACATTTTTGCAACTTTTCGCTTTAATATACAGGCGTTTCTGGCGATTTTTGAAATTTTGTGTATTACAACGAAAACATGTTGATAGTTTTTTGAACCAGGGAAGCATCTTTTTGCTTCGAAAATGTCAAATTCGGATTTCCCGTATAAAATTACCCGTTGAGGGGTCAATTCCAGATGATGAAAAAAATTTTTCACGTTTAGTGGGATACCTAATCGATACTAGTTAGTTGTTTTTTATCTTTGCATTTAGTTTACTTCAGCCAACGGCATACCTAGGGGGAGATAACGTTTTGAGAGGTCAACTCACCATTTACACACATTTGGGGGAGTGGTTACATATTTTCGTTGTAATACACAAAATTAAGATTACGAGTCTCCCCCCCCCAGCACTTTCAAAACATGTATGACCCTTTTTATTATGCCTTTGGTTTTAGCTCAACATATTTTTTTAAAGATTAGCAAATGTGTTTAGTTTCTTACCTATATGGATTACGGTTTGTATTATGTCTTATTCCCAATTTAAAATGTTATTTAAAAATAAAGATAGATAAAAATATTTAAAGGACCAGTCAAGTATGAAAAAAGTTGCCATTTTTGTTGATATTCGTAAAGTTGATGAAAAATGGAGCATTTTTTGTTTTTACAGCATATTCTGAATCGTTGTAGTTTTCGAGATAATTGCGTATGAAGTTGGCGATTTTTGAAATTTTGTGTATTACAACGAAAACATGAACGCAGTGAAAATTCGTCCCTGAATCAATCAAAATTGTGTATTAACGCAAAAATTCAACAATTGTTTTAGCAGTTTTCGTAATTCGATGAAAAACGAAAAATTTAAAAAAATTTCGCGAACTAAAAATGACAACTTTTTTTCAACCGGATTGGTCCTTTAATGAACATAACAAAAACCAGCCCCAAAATTAAAAACGATCAATCTGTATAATTGTTTACGAGTCGTCTTCGTTGAAATTCTTCGAGCAATCATGTAGATGGAAATGAAAACATTCATTCAAATGTCCCTTGATAACGCTCCAATGTTCAGGTTTGAATCTAGCGGCAAGACGGCAAGTTATTTTAGTGGACATACGTTTAGTAAGAAACTGAATCAATAGGCCATAGACATGGCGAGCAGTTGCACCTTTGCTTAGCCCATTTTCATGGCAATTGACCGCGAAATCGCTCATCTAAAATAATTCATTGAACATGAAAGTAGAGACTGAAGAAAGACAAAACGACGATTATAAATTTTCTCTCAAAGCCCAGGCCTAAGCCTAAGCCCAAGCCTATGCCCAAGTCTAAGCCTATGCCTTTGGGAGAAAATTTATGATTATAAATTTTCCCCTAAGCCCAAGCCTAAGCCCAACCTCAAGCTAAAAAAAGTCCATTTTTTTGAAAATTTTAGCCGAATTTAATGAGGTGGTGGGGGGACCACCTTATCGGGGTTCCCCCTCCCACCTTGTCGATCTATGATCTGTTGTAACAGCTCAATCGGGGGAATTTTGCTACTATGGTCATTTCCGTTTCGATACTCAGATTTTTCTTGCATTTAAAAGAACAATTTGATTATACCTGGCTAAGTACAGCACGGAAATTATTTGAAAGAACATCATGTACGGTGTTACCGATATCAGCCGCCTTAACTGGTAGCCCAGCATTATCCAAAGCACTGTTGATTTTTTCAAGCTGCGCTTTTTGTTCTGCGGAATGCAATGATAAGAATTTGCCTTTCAGCTCTAAAAGTCAACATTTTTTAAGCTAGGGGATTTATGAGACAAACCCCTCAATGTCTCCTTCACATCCTTTCCTGCATAAAGATCATCGGTAATAAAGTCCAAAAGCTAAATTTTTGGTTGATAACAAATCTTCATATAAGCTCACAAGACAAAATTTTAAAGGACCAATCCGAGCGGAAAAAGTTGCCATTTTTGTTGATATTCGGAAAGTTCATGAAAAATGGAGCATTTTTCGTTTTTACAGCATATTTTGAATTTTTGTAGTTTTTGAAAAAATTGCGTGTGAAGTTGGCGATTTTTGAAATCTGTGTATTACAACGAAAACATGAATGCAGTGAAAATTCGTCCGTGAACCAATAAAAGTTGTGTATTGACACGAAAATTAAAAAATTGAATTTTTGAAACAAATTCTTTTCAAAATCGTGCCAACATCCCAAAATCCGTGTGTTGAGCCCACCCTATATACCTCATAAAGCTGCTCGGATGTTAGCCATTTACTCATCATTTTATGAAGTCGTAGAACAAGTTTTCGTTGTTGATACGAAACTTTTCTCTCTTCAGCCAACACTGGAGCTAATATCAAGCATAAGCTTATACAGAGATAATAAGACAACATCGTGATCAATACTTTCTTTTTGTGCAATCTCTATTTGTTACCACTGTTTGATAGAAGAATTGTCAAAAAGTACAAATCTCTACCCAATTAATTGGGATTAATATTTTGTCTGAGCCCGAAAATTGTCCAATTTGTTGATTTGTGATTGAATAAAAAAATTTTTTGAAGTTTTTCGATTTTCGGAGCTCGACTACATAATAGATTTTTATTCCACCCACGTAAAAAATTTTTTCTGAAAATGACAACGCTAGGAATAAAAAAACATGCGGGAAATCCGAATTTAAAATTTACGAAGAGAAAAAATACTCCCTTGATTCAGGGAAGGCCTGTGTATTGAAGCGAAAAGTCGCAAAAATGCGATTTCTCTACTTTTCACTTCAATACACAAGCCTTCCCTGAATCAGAGAACTGTTTTTTCGCTTCAAAAATATCAAATTCAAATTCCCCGCATGTTTTTACCTCTAGAAGTGTCATTTACAGAAAAAATTTTTGAAAATTTTTTCACGTAGGTGACCCTTTATTGTGTGTAGTCGGGTTTTTGATCAAATTTGAAATTTTTGCTCAAAAATCGAATTTTTGGGTGATTTCCAGATAAAAAAAATGCAAAAAACCAAAATAACCATTTTTGCTTCGAAACCAATTTTCTCTGAATCAGGATCAGGGAAGCGTTTTTATGCTTCGAAAACAGGTTCAATCGAATTCTTTTTTTTTTAATTCGATTTTAAGCATAAAATTACTCCCAGAGGGCTCATTTTTAGAAAAATAAATTTCCGAGTCCCAAAAAATAAAAAAGGCCACTTTTTTTGGCCCACCCCCTGTACATGTATTGTTGAATCCCTAAACTTTCGTAATTTCGAAGTCCAGACTAGAAACTAGTGACATTCGAGATCAGACTTGTCAAGCCGCTTTTCATAACAATTGTCTATAAAAATGATCAATCAAAAAATTAACATTACACACAAGCCTTTTCGAAACGAGTCTCTTTAGTCCAGTTTTTCACATGCATAAAAAGATGTTCCATTCTGCCATTCGAAACAGATGTCGCCGTGTTAACTAATAGTTAATCTTTTACTATTAAACGAGAAATGTGAGTTTGTCTGTCTGTACGAACAAATTTCGTAACCTTAAGTTTGATCCCGTTACGACTTAGTTTTCTGAAAAGAGCTCGTCGAGAGAAGAAAAACGACACCAAAATCATAGGGGTACCCCTCTGGAAAAATTTAAAATTCAATTTTTTATTTTTGCCTTTTTAGCTTATGTATTTAGGTGGGAAATGAAAACCTAATGTTGACATGACGCAGTTGATAAAGCGTTAGCTTTGCAGTCAGAAAGGCGCAGGTTGAATATTTTTACGAAGGCGCTCAGTCTCCCTGTTCTAGTTAACAAATAGTTAGGGCCGCCACTAATACTTTCGGACGCCGAATCTTCGAACGCCTTAAACTTTCAAATTTTTGAAAAAATTTTCCGCTAATAGATGGAACTTTTTATGTTTTATCTATTAGCGGAAAAATTTTTCAAAAATTTTAAAGTTTAAGGAGTTCGGAGGCGTTCGGAAATTCGGCGTCCGAACGTATTAGTGGCGGCCCTTAGTGTTAACTAATAGTTATTGATTTCGGAGAAAAAACTCCGCAAATCATGCCAAACGATCCTCTTGAAGCTATGACGCAAAGTTCGGTGGAAAAAAACGAGTTGATTACAAACACAAGCACTGATATCCCAATGTGTTAGCAAGCTATTGATCTTGATCTTCTGCTTTCTCTATTGACAGACAAACAATAAATTTGAATGATTTTTGTTTAAAATTTTTTTACTAACTCTTTGGTAATGAGTAAATGAATAAATAATATCAACGAACTAAAGTTTGGAACTCCCAACGAATCAATTTTTTCTAACATTACTGCTATTCTTTTGTCGGCTGTTGTTCTTGCAGCTGCAAGCACAACGAGTAGGGCAATTTGACTTGATGGGTTGCTGATCTCTAAAAATTCGATTTTTGAGAAATATTCAATTTTTGAGAAAAATTCCGTAGTTTGTCTATTTTGTCCATACCTGAGAAAGTCTCCGCCAGTGTTATTCTTTTTTGCCATTAATTTGTGAGATAACCGTTGGAGAGCTAAGCGTTTCCTTCTCCCATATCCACAGCCTCCGCCACAACCTCCACCGCATCCACAGCCTCCGCCACAACCCCCACCGCAGCCACAGCCTCCACCGCAACCACAGCCTCCACCACAACCTCCACCGCAGCCTCCACCACAACCACCACAACAGCCACCTAAAATATCGATAATAGAATAAAAAGAAAATCATACCACCACAGCCACCACATCCTCCACAACCTCCACAACAACAACAGCCTCCGCCACAGCCACCACATCCATTTCCGCAACAGCACGGACATGGCATGGGACAACATGGTCGAATATTCAAGTTCACGCAATATGGCGCACCGCAAGGTCCACAGGGTCCACATGGACCACAGCCACAACCACAGCAACACCTACTATACAGATGTTATATACAATAATAAAAGAAGAGCTTACGGTCTACAACAACAACCTCCACATCCTCCACCACCACACCCACCACAACCTCCGCCGCAACCACAACCACCTCCGCCGCCACAGCCGCATCCTCGGCCACCCCATCTCTTCACTCGAATTTCTGTTTTGTTTTCAGTGGAAATTTCGGAGATTGATGTTTGACTGGGTGCAGTTTCACTCGATGTTAATAAAGGGGTATCGTCTCTAGTTAGGATACTTTCTATCATATTTATTGGTAAGGCCTAAAAGTTTACAAAATCGGAACTAGTATCGATCAGGTAAAATTCCATGGAACGAAAATTTTTCGAACAAAATTTTTTCATGACCCCTCAAGGGGAAATTTTATGCAGAGAACCCGAATTTCACATTTCGCATAGCGCAGTTGGACAGAGTAGTGTTCTTTAATCTAAAGTTACAGGGTTCGAGTTCCGCGTGTTCATAGCGAATCAAGAAAAGGCTATTTTCAGGAAATATAAAATTCAGATTCTCCGCATAAAACTACCCCTAGAAAGGTCAATTCCAGATGAAAAGAATTTACTTTCGAAAATTTCACATTCAGTGGCAAAATCAAATCGACTCAGGTGGGATTCGAACCTGAGACTATTAAACTCGAATCCGGGAGCACTATCACTGGGCCAAGTTCACGTTAAAATTCGGATTTTTAATTTTGCCTATAATTTACAACATTTTTCCTTTTTCCTAATCGATGCTAGTTCCAAACAATCTTTTTAATCAAAACTACTTACACGAGCTTTACAAGTGGTGGCAATAATCATGAAGACTGTGACTAACCATCGACGTGTCATGCTGGATTATAGAAAGCAAATGATACATTTGCATGAAGCCTTTTAAATGTCCGGATATCTGTCCACTCGGAACTGTCCAACCTGTCAACTACATATCCAGATCCGACCTTTGGGTGTGTTTGCTTTTTGCAAACTTGTGGGATAAAAAATTGTCTAACATTAGCAGAGCTGTGTAAGAAAGAAATACAAAACTTGTTGATTTGATTGATCTTCTAAAGCTGAAAGTTTTTTTTATTTGTATAAAAAAAAGTGTATAAAAAAACAGGAATTTGGGCGATTTTTTCATGATTTTTCGACCCGAAAAATGTTTAAAAATGATCCTATTCGGGCTAATTTTATGCTGAGAATCGATTGCGCGCATTTCCAACGCTTCTCTGACCCTGAATCAGGGAATCGGAGTGTGTGTAATGAAAAGAAAATCGAAAATTTTTAGATTTTCTGCCTGAAAATGACTTTCTGGGGGTAAATTTATGCGGAGAATCAATTGCGCGCATTCCCGAAGTTTGAAAGCGCTTCCCTGATCCTAATTCAGGGAAATTAGTCCATGTTCGATTTTCGCTTCAATACACACTCTTATTTCCCTGAATCAGGGTCAGGGAAGCATTTTCAAGATCCAGGAATGCGCGTAATCAATTCCCCCGCATGAAATTATCCCCAGAAAATCATTTTCAGGCAGAAAATCTAAAAATTTTCGATTTTCTCTTCAATACACATACTCTGATTCGCTGATTCAGGGTCAGGGAAGCGTTGGAAATGCGAGCAACCAATTCCCCACATAAAGCCCTAATAGGGTCATTTTTGAAACTTTTTCGAGTCGAAAAAACATGAAAAAATCGCTCAAATTCCGGTTTTTTTTGTAACACCATGTTACTTAAAAGTATTGACTAAATTGATTAAAATTTCATGGTAAAAATTTATTTTTGAAAAAATTTGTTACCTGAAATTGAGGTTTTTTGAAGTAATAGAGAGAGAGAGAGAAAAATACAGTCGAGCCAGATTAAGCCAGATGAGATTCAACAAAATTTAGTAAAATATTACTAATAAAGCAAAAAAAAATTCTAGATTATCACATGATAGCTTAATCCTTAGTCAATTTTTAATAAATTACCCCCAGAAATATGATTTTGAGGAAGAAATTTCAAAATTGTTCTATTTTCGCTTCAATACACACATCTATTTCCCTGAATCAGAATCAATGAAGCATTTTCAGGACAGGGAATGCGCGCAATCGATTCCTTGGATAAAATTACCCAAATAGGGGATCATTTTCAGGAAAAAATTTTGAAAAAAATTATCACGTTACTTTGGGTCCCTGTTGCTCAAAATAGCTTCAAATAACAGAATATACCGGAAATTTGATGGAGTATTCCTGTGTTAAGATTACCAACTGCTTGAATTAAAGTTTTTTCTATACGTTTTTACTACATGTTTGTCATCAAGCTGTCAAAAAGAAATGAACAAAAAATTTTTTGAAAAAAATGTTGTCTAACAGATGAAGTTTTTTGGAGTAGAGAGCTTTTTTTCGCAGGCAAAATCAAATCGGTTCAGGTTGGATTCGAATCCGGTACCCTTAGAATCGAATCTTGGAGCACTACCACTGAGCCAAATTAACAATAAAAATCACGATTTTTAATTTTGATTATAATTCAACAAGAATTTTTTAAACACTACCTCTGCCCTTCAATAAACAAAATAACAAAAAAGATAAATGAGAAATAACACCTTGCTGGTGAAAGTTCGCACGAGGCCCTTTGTGCTAACCTTCGTTTGTTATGTCCAAGCAAGCATCATCCACCCTCCTTTGTCTGTTCCGAAGAAGAGTGATGATCAACCCGTCTCTTGACTAGGATGACGAGTTGAAGACCCAACTACGCAAGACGGTCGGGGAATTCTTCCATTTTTTGTGTGCTGTCTAGAAGAAAGTTTTTTAAGGAAGTTTTTTTCCGCATTTTTCGGAAGCTCTTTTATGTAATTTTTCTATGAATTGTCCACTTATATCATAAGTATGTACCATAATAACAAAGACAGCGTTCCAAATTGATGCTGTTTTTCAAGAAAGTGGGCCTTTTAAGATGAATTTTTTTAAATGAATAAGTGATTCAGCTCGAAATGTTTGGCCTTTTCGTAGTTTTATCTCTTGCGTAGTCCGCTGGCGCGCTCTTCCCCATTCTTTAGCTTCAAGTCGTTATATCCGAGTTGTTTGATCTGTTTGCATTTCTGGTGAAATTGGGGATCAACTCGTACTCAGCCGGTGCGCATCCGTTTCTCTTCAATCGTTATTTCGGGTTATTTTTGTCTCTTCAGTTATCAATCTTGGGGTTTTTAAAATTTGTTTAAGATGATATTTAGTGCGTTCAGGATGAGTAAAAAAATCGTACAGTGTGTTAAAATAGGTACTTCCACCTAGTCTTTTGAGCATATCTCGGGCTAGAAAAAAGATCTCGTGCTGTGGTTTTTTTAAATGAAAGTAGAGACCAAATAAAGTTCATTTCCGCCGTCAAAGGGAAAAAAGTTTGATGGCCAGGTGGTAAAGCTCTCGGTTTGCACTCCGAAAGGCGATCGCCGCTAGGTGAACTCGAACCTGCGACCTTAGAGTCAATCCAGATGAAACCTTGAATTATAATATTTTAATTTCGACCTCCGGGATCGAACCCTCGCCCTTCGGAGTGGAAAGCGAGAACTTTACCACTTGGCCAGCGAACTTTTTCCCTTTTGCGGAGGAAATGGACTTTAGCATATTGTTATTAAAATTCGATTTTTTACAAAAATTAAAAAAAAATGCCCAAAATCGAATTTTTCCTCGCATGTTTTTACCCCTAGAGGGGTCATTTCCAGAAAAATTTTTCGAACAAATTTTCACGCGGGTGGCCCCCCTATTGTGTAGTAGCTACGATTTTTTTCTATAACCTAGAGAACCAGATCTTTGATCTAAAACTTTATGAAAAATAACAAAAACTTTCAGGAATTTCTGTCCTGTTTTTATATGTAACTACTTAAATATTGTAAACAGCAAAAAAGTGTCTCAAAAGTGGGAACAATACTTTCGTACATAAAATTTTGCTAGTTTTCTATCATGATTTTTGCAACTTTGACGCATACTTGAATGAACTGAACGGTCCTTTGTGATCATTTTCCCCCCGATCTCTAGCTCTCGAATATCCAACTTTTTTTCTTTTGATGAGTTTGTACTTACACAAAAGTTGTGTGTGCATTTATTTTATACGTATAGATTTTTTGTGTACTAAAATTATATGTAAGACCACTCAATAATGTTGGTTGAATATTTTTTGAAGCTGTTTAAAAAAGAGTGACACACTTAAAGGTCCAATCTACTTTCGGGATGATGCCATGTGATAGAGCACAAAAATTGGAGCATTTTTTTCTTTTACGGCACTACTTGAAAATTTAACGGTAAAAAGTTATGCGCGAAACAAACTTGCTAAAAACAATTTTCAAATGAGTTTGTATATTGAAGCGATTAGCCTGCATGAAATTTTGCATTGAAACGATTGGTTAAATCATAAAATTCAAAATCCTTGATGTTTTAAAAAAAAGAAAGATAGCATTTTTATAACTCATCAAGACGAATAAAATGACTTCAAAATGATTAAAATTGGAAAATGTTTTGGGTTATTGAAACGAAATCCCTGATTCATGGTTTTCGTTTCAATAACCCAAAACATTTTCCAAATTCAATAATTTTGGAATCATTTTATTCGTCTCGCCGAGTTATAAACAAATGCTGTATTCATTTTTTTCCTAAATGTTCAAGGATTTTGAATTTTATAATGTTTTATTAAATCGTTTCAATAAACAATCTGATTGATCTACAAGCTCTTCGTTTCAATGTTCAAACTCGTTTGAAAATT